>CAHIKZ030001962.1:127500-160000 GCA_903632075.3 Acanthosepion pharaonis | reverse complement strand
TATGAAAATTTCTCGACATTCAGGCCGGTAAATGTTATTTAATACTGTTTATCATAAACAGAGCATTTGCTTAAATACTTGTATCTATAAATAACAACGTTAAACATAAAATGTCTTTAATAAATATATATATATATATATATATATATTTATGACTAATATGGACTCAGTAAAATAAAGCTCAAATTCTATGGACACGGACGTGTCTCCCGAGGTCTGCAGGTGTTCATATATATATATATATATATATATATATATATATATATATATGATATATATATATATTTGGATCTCTCTCTCAAAACGTCAAATGATGCCTCAGTAAAATCAAGAGATGTTCAACCTCTATGTCAATGCCTGTCTCTCCCGAGGCCTGAAAGTTAGACAAATGGAACATGTGATAGACAAATTTTGTGTGAGTGAAATTGCCACATGTTTCCACAAAGGGGGAGCTGCTACGCCGGCTCTAAGGTATTTGACAAAGACACGGTGTTAGGTAAGACCATCATTGAGAGGAACAGCAGGCTGCCATCTTGATTTAATATTTGCACGCAGTTGATACAGATGCTGAATTTGGACGCACTCAAACCTTTGTTAAGAAGCAGGGCAGGCACCAGATACTTCGCTCTCAAGAGCAAAAAACATGTTGATCGTATTTACGGAACAACCTGCACATAACTTGATTATAGTGGTCATTCCTTGTTTAACACATTGATAAAATTCTTCCCATCAAAACAGCATATATATATATATATATATATATATATATATATATATATATATATATATATATATATATAGTTAGAATTCAGTCGTTTCCATTAGAGTCACTTACGTGCTAACATCCTTGGGAAAAGTATGAATCCTCTTCTTCTCCCTCCAGTTAACAAATAGCAGGATAGACTGGATTATCTCGCCTTGAATGGCAACTGGTCGATGAAGTACAACACTGAACTGCACTTCGACGGGTGGGGATCGAAAATGTTTGCATATATATATATATATATATATATATATATATATATAAAGGATAAAAAGATTATTATATCCCATGGTCATAGGTCATAATTTATTCCACTGGAATCGTAAATACGATCCAATTCATCAGACCTACAAATTCAAAAAAGAAAACAGAAAAACAACTCCGGAAATAAAAATAGAATGTAGAATTTTTTTTTAAATATATTTTTGGGGGGCTAATGTTAGAGCTAAAGAGAGGGGTAACAGACGAGAGAAGGTGGGAGATTAAAACTTAACAAAGAGAAGTTTTAGAGAGGTAAGTTAAAGACGGTTGAGGGAAATTTTCGATTCTCACCCGTCGAAGTGCAGTTGAAATGCACTGAAACTATGTTGCATCTTTGTAGTGAGTAAAATGGTTTTGTCTATATGATAAAATTATAATATATATATATATATATATATATATATATATATATAGTACGTGTAATAAATTTGTTGGTATATAATCCAACTCGATCCTAATAATGTCAAATATTTAAAATGACCCAGAAAAAGAGCGCAATGTATTTATTTTAACAGAGCATATAAAATACCAAACAAAAAATCAAAATTACCTCATGTAGGGATAGATCTATTTCCGCCAACGCTACATATGTTGGTCTTAGTGATGGACTGTATTCGTATCGGAATCAGAGATTTAGAATTTAGAATTTAGATAGCAGTCGAAAAATTGATAGGGCACCTGCCCATATCGATGCTTCAGCCAATCAAAATGTCCGAATTGGTATTAATGATAAAAATAATGAAAAATGATATGATAAAAAAAAAACATATTAACGACAAAATCCAAAGAATGGTCAGTCATGTTAACGGTCTTTACCTGGCATCTCGACATCTGTCACTTTCCCACACTCATGATTTGGCATCCCTCTTTCTTTTCTATAAATATTTTCATGAGAATTGTTTTCCTCCTCAGTATGTCGACCTCATGAATTTAATCGTTGAACTAGACTGATAGCTATGTTTCAAGTTTTTACTATTGATATAGCTAGATGCAACCGTAAGTTCTATTTTAACATTTTCTTCTTTTTTTTTTTTAACATTTTAAGACAGTGAAAAATGGGAAGATTCAGTCCAGATATGACTGTAGTATTACATTTTCGGCCTGATCTGTTTCTTGTAAACGTAGAAGTTAGCGTCGGGAGTACATGGACCCGACCATTTTTCCAACTTCTTTAACAATGGATCGTATGTACGTGTTTGAAGTCTGCGCTGGTTACAACTGCCAATAGGTGCTCACGGTACGTATTTACTTGACCCCCATAAGGTTGGTTTAATTGTGGGGGAGCCGAGCGCTTACACTCGGGCTAAGGACAAAATTTTCCAGGGCCCCCGCAACCGTCGGTTGTGATTGCCTTCGTGCGCGCACCGATCCTTGTCTCTAGTGCAATGAGAAGGTGCACCGTCGGGCATCTGCTCCCCAGGACTGGGTACCTCACAGTATGATTTTTCTCAGTTGCGATTCTGTCCTCTGACAGAGTCGCAACTGGGTCGCACTCTTCCTGAAAACAGAGACGCAACTGGGAGATGATAAAAATATACCCAGGTATGTACAAGGGGGCATCCGTCTATCATAATAAAACAAGACGGCATTCGGAACAACATTTGGGCTATTTACGTGATGCGGACTATTGTCCTCATCTTTGTTGCCATGTTTATCACAACGTTTCTGCCGTTGTACGCTCCGGCCTTCTTCAGGTGATTGAAATATCGAACTAAAAACTTCACTCGGTGTAGACTGTTCTAGTTCCACGTACCATGTCTAATTGATGTCACTTATCAGTTATCTCCTGTTAATTCCCCTCTCCAAGTTCTCCACGGCCTTAACAGGGTATTCACAACTACTTTGGGTCCTGTCACTGAATCTAACCAACGCTTATATCTACTGTGCCATGGGTTCTTAAGGACTAGGCGGTTAATAAATAAATCATTCTTATTTTTAAGGTGACCTCTTTCCTTGACTGCTTAATTGGGCTTAATGATAAATAATATTGTGATATTGCCATAATTATCATAATAATATTGTGATAAATATGGCAACAAAGATGAGGACAATAGTCCGAATAATGTAAATAGTGTACATAATACGTCATCTCAGACATATAGACAGATATTGAAAGGCCGAAACGTTGTAATAAATATGGCGACAAAGATGAGGACAATAGTCCGAATAATGTAAATAGTGTACATAATACCTCACCTCAGAAATATAGACAGATACTGAAAGGCCGAAACGTTGTAATAAATATGGCGACAAAGATGAGGACAATAGTCCGAATGATGTAAATAGTGTACATAATACCTCACCTCAGAAATATAGACAGATATGAAAGGCCGAAACGTTGTAATAAATATGGCGACAAGATGAGGACAATAGTCCGAATAATGTAAATAGTGTACATAATACCTCACCTCAGAAATATAGACAGATACTGAAAGGCCGAAACGTTGTAATAAATATGGCGACAAAGATGAGGACAATAGTCCGAATGATGTAAATAGTGTACATACTACCTCATCTCAGAAATATAGACAGATACTGAAAGGCTGAAACGTTGTAATAAATATGACGACAAAGATGAGGACAATAGTTCGAATAATGTAAATAGTGTACATAATACCTCATCTCAGGCATATAGACAGATACTGAAAGGCCGAAACGTTGTAATAAATATGGCGACAAAGATCAGGACAATAGTCCGAATAATGTAAATAGTGTACATAATACCTCATCTCAGAAAGATAGACATGTACTGAAAGGCCGAAAGGTTGTAATAAATATGGTGACAAAAATGAGGACAATAGTCCGAATAATGTAAATAGTGTACATAATACGTCATCTCAGAAATATAGACAGATACTGTATCATGTGGCGTATAACATTTCAGAACTTTAGCGATTATGACTAAACAACTTGCTGTCTTTTGTTTTTCTATGTAACTTTTATCTTTTTAGGTATCCATGTAGTCTTGGGAGGTTACATTCGCTAAGCTGTCTTTCCACATTATGAAGGTATTATATTTCGTACGATATTTTCATATGCAGGATAAGTCAGTTTCTGGAGCGGCACAAGACACCGACCCTTTTTTTTTTTAACATCTAGCAATGAATCGTGCAAATGATTTCCTTGAGGTCTGAGGTGACCTTTAGTCCCTTTCAGTGTTCAAGGAATTGGTTCAGCTTAAAAAAACAAAACGTTACGAACGCCTTAGTGCGTTCACTGATTCTTATATGTAGTGTATTGAGAAGATGCAGCCTCGGATATCTGCTCCCCAGGGTGGGGTACCCTCACAGTGTCATTTCCCACAGTTCCGCTTCTGTTTCCTGACTGAGTCGCAAGTGAGTTATTTCTTAACATTCTAAGTCTGGTTACTTCCATCGATAAATCAAAGACCAATGCAAGATCTCTCTGCTAAGTTAAAACCTATCGACAAAGTAGCATTTTGCTCATCTATAACATCGAATATTATCTCTGACCTTGACATCCACTTCATCACGGTTGTCATCTGTTAATATTAGCAAAGAATTCTAGTATCTGTCATCGTCATTTCAACTTAGTCATTTCCCGGTTCTTTCTACGATTTTCCACGAAACAGTCCTTGCGATTCTTTCAATATTTCACTGTTTTCTTTTGAAAGTTTTCGGATGGAGTTCCACTGAGTGGTTATGTATGCATATGCGTTTGTGTGTGGGGGGATTTCGAATTTTTCTTCTGATCTTCCGAGCGTCTTGCAACGGAACGGAAGCAATGTTTCTGAAGAGAGTCAGTTCGCTTCGATGCCATTAACAATAATGGCGGCGAAGCTATTGTCTCTCGCGTTCACATTGTTTATTTATAACGGACAATGCAAATTGGACGTGTTTGCTTTTCTGGTTAGGCAGAATAACAAAAGGGAGAAAGAGGTTTGGTGGCGGGAAGACGAACGATTTGCGCTGAACAGGTTATAAAAAGAGAATTTAAACGGTATTTTGGTATGTTAATTAGTGGCGCGCGAATAACAAACATGGCCGATGGTTAAACAAATATGTTGAAAATGGACAAGAACGCATACAATGATTTCCATACCTTCACTTATTTCTATACGTAGAAGGAGGTGCTGAAAACTGCTCGGCTCGAACCTCTTCTCCTAATCAGTGTTTCAATGCCTAAACCTTACTACAAACGTTATTTCAGTGTGCAAACGTCTTTGAGTTAACATCCTTATTTTTGTTTTAATTTCCAGTAAAATTAATATCAACCGGCCTAGATCCAGAAGTCTTACTAAAAATAAATATGCCTCCCAACAGATATCGCCCCTGTATTCCTTTTTTTCTCCAACAAAAAATGTTGTATGGAATATTCTTCTGGGATTCTCTTTGGGCGACAGCGTTAACTAATACTCTTCTGCATCTTCTCTCTTAACTAACTGAAATCTTCAACCAAGAATTTTAACACGTCTGCATTGTTAGACGTGTAAAACTTAACTCACTGAAATCCCTCTTTCCAGCCAACATTCCCACGCTACATCTAGCCAATCAAAAACGACTTTCTTTATTTTTCTCTATCTCACCGCAAACGTAAAAATGAGGAAGTCAGAGGAGAAATACAATTCTCTAAAAAATAATATTCTGCTAGACTGTTATTTAACACGATAAATGTACAGCGCCGTTACCAATTTGGTCAAGGAAGATCGTCACGATAAAGAAAGACTTAATGACTTACTAAATGAATGCACATCTCTCATTAGGATTTCTAATCTATAGTCGATTTTTGGTACCCAAACGTAAAAATTAATATTGTAATGGATTATTTCTTATCGAGAGATCATTTGCTGAATATATATAAAATTGTCTACCATAATCGGATGGATTCTTTGCAGTTGTTATCAAACCACAATCTGTTGACTTTCTTTTGAGCTAGACGTTTTCCTGTGCATTCCTTCGCAATGGGGAACAGTGTTTGTTTGTTTTCCGAAGAGGTTTTCAGGGTTCTTAATACGGTTATTTTGGATTAGATTAGTTTTTGGCTACATTAAGAATTACATTCTTTCCAGTCCTGTTTAATGTCCAAAGAGGAAAAATTTTCATCATTAGGTTTTGAAGGGTCCAGTAAAATTGGAATGTAGTTGATATCACGTGTCATCATATACTATCTAAGTACAGTCTAGGTAAACTATGAGATCCTAAAGATAAATCTTTAGCCGAGTATTTGCCAGTAAATAGATTGGGATATGTGTGAGATTTCTTATACGAAGAAATTTTAATTATTCCTATTAATAATATTTCTTGCATTTTTGTTTTGTGTTACCACATGCGCTTATAATAATGTGACTGTTAAAGTGACTTATACGGGTAGAGTTAAAGAAGTTCTAGCGAGACATAAGCATTCATTTAGTAGGCCATTGTGTTTTTCTTTATCGTGACGGTCTTCCGTGACCAAATTAGTAACGGTGCTCTACATTTATTGTGTTAAATAATAGTCTAGCATACTGTTAATTTTAGAGAATTGTATTTCTCTTCTGACTTCCTCATTTTAACCTTTGAGGTCAGATACAGAAAAACAAAAGAAGTCGTTTTGATTGGATAGATCTAGCGTGGGAAGGTTAAATGTAGAAAGGGATTTCAGTGAGTTAAGTTTTACACGTCTAACAATGCAGACGTGTTAAAACCGGGTCCGGAAATTTCTCCTCAGTGGGCGGAAGCTAGTTTTTTTTTGTTTTTTTTTCGCTCATTTTCATTGATGGATCCACGTGGTGTCGGAAGCTCATTTTTTTATAATTGATTAAAAAAAGAAAACGGTTGTAAAGAGTCGGTAGTTTACCTATTTGTGAACGAGTTGGGTACCATTGAATGGGATACATATAAAACAATCGATCTGACGAAGTCATTTAAACCCTTCCCTTTGTCAAAAACGCTTCATTATCAGACGAACATTTTTTTATTCGTTTTTAATATAGTAACTAAGAAACTTGGGTACCTTGAAGTACCTGAGCGGTGGCTAGCACCTCTACCGGACGTATGAGTCGACAAATAGACTCGTTTCAATTTCAGAACGGTATAAAAAGAATCAAGATCGACGTATAAACACGTCTGTGACTGGTTTTTAAATGTTATATTCTGGACGTGTTTATTCGTCCTTGTCGGAAAAAGATACTTTCGGTAAAACATATTTACACTTGTACGCCGGGGAAGGGTTAGCTGCTGTTGTTCCCAGGTCTACTCTAATCCAGGGTGGTAGCATCTATTAAGGTCCCAGCTATGGGCAAATAATGAAAGTCTAAATTACATTTTTTGTAGTAGAACTACCAACAATATATTTTATATAAAAAAATTGACCAACAATACGTATTTATAGTAGAATGATCACGAAGACATTTTATCTGGAGTTGAAGGCATACAATTAAGTTCAAAATATTTAAATACCCTATAGTATTGATATGCCGCTAAACAAAATCAACCACCCAGCCAACAGTATAAAATACATAGATGACACCGTAACGAATTTTTTTATTTCTTTGGAAAGACTAAGAAACTGAAGCACCTTGATGTATCCGAGTGAGGCTAACACCTCTACCGGACGTATGAGTCGACAAATGGACACGTTACGAGCTCAAAAGGGCATAAATAGAATCAAGATCGACGTATAAACACGTCTGTAGCTGGTTTTTGGACGTTATTTTTTGGACGTGTTTATTCGTCCATGTCTGAAATATATAGTGGTGTAGCGATTTTCCAAGATTAGAGAGGTTCGTTTTTTTTTAACAACATTATCTGCTTCAGGTTAACCTCAGTAAATTTTTGACTGATTTTAATTAAACCTGACATTATTTCTGATTATTACAAAAGTTATTTTTGTGGCTACACATCTTTCAGTTGACATCGCTTTTACTTTTTTAAAAAAAAAATGTTCTTAAACAGTGAAATTGATATCTAACGACCAAGAACATGAGGTACGGCTCCTGAGTTTCTACAAAGCAAAAGCCTTGCATTCATTTACAATTTTCGCTTCATAGTTTTCGATTGGAGTTCCAACAGGTGGCTGGGTACGTGTCTATCTATCTCGTGACACAATCGAAAAAAATAGATAGATAGATAGATAGATAGATAGATAGATAGATAGATAGATAGATAGATAGATCGTTGACATATATTGATAGATAGATGGATAAATAGATGAGAGCAGACTGACATAAGAATGAACAGGCTGAGATAGATAGATAGATAGATAGATAGATAGATAGATAGATAGATAGATAGATAGATAGATAGAAGACTGAGATAGATAGATAGATAGATAGATAGATAGATAGATAGATAGATAGATAGATAGAGAGATAAAGAGCAGAATGAGATAGATAGATAGAAGACTGAGAAGGATAGATAGATAGATAGATAGATAGATAGATAGATAAATAGATAGATAGATAGATAGCAGAATGAGATAGATAGATAGATAGATAGATAGATAGATAGATAGATAGATAGATAGATATGTGTTAGCAGACTGAGATAAGAATGAACAGGCTGAGACAGATAGATAGATAGATAGATAGATAGATAGATGGAAACAGACTGAAAAAGAATTAACATAAACTGAGATAGATAGATAGATAGATAGATAGATAGATAGATAGATAGATATGATACATAGATAGATTTCATAGATATGTTGATAAATCGATAAATATTGATGAATCGACTGAGATAAGAATGAACAGACTGAGATAGATAGATAGATAGATAGATAGATAGATAGATAGATAGATAGATAGATAAAGAGCAGAATGAGATAGATAGATAGATAGATAGATAGATAGATAGATAGATAGATAGATATGAACAGATTGTTGACAGATATATTGATAGATCGATAAATATGTGTTAGCAGACTGAGATAAGAATGAACAGGCTGAGATAGATAGATAGATAGATAGATAGATAGATAGATAGATAGATAGATGGGAACAGACTGAAATAAGAATTAACAGACTGAGATAGATAGATAGATAGATAGATAGATAGATAGATAGATAGATAGATAGATACGGTAGTCCCACATATCTCTATCCTTGTACCCATGTTGCTTCTTATTTTCATCAGCGGCCTTCCCAATATCATCAGTTCCTAAATCTGCATTCATGCTGATGACAATTATCTTAATATTAAGTCCGATTTCGTTGTATATTGATGTTCCGAACGGCTTGAAACGGAACGCCCTGACACCATTAGCAATAAAGAGATTTATACCGAGTACTTTCCTCCTAAAAACATGACAAATGTTCCCAATATACACACCAGGGCCTAATATCTGCTCTCTCATCTGATTTAGATGTAACCTCGCGAGGAAGGAAAACATCACTTACAAAAACAAGACAAGTACGTTTCATCGTCACAAAACAATACCTGAATTTTCTTCTATAATGATGAATGGTCGTTCTCTCAAGGAGGTCCCTAGAATCGAATGCTTATTGCGATTCTGAATCCATCTTGTACATTTATAAGTACAACATTACTCTGTGTATTGAATATTTCTACTGTTTCTAGACAGGTGTCCCTGCTATCTATTTCGAGATTCTTGATACAGTCCGAAAAAGAGTTTGCAATGTAAACGTTCATGACATGGCATCTCATCTTCTGTCATTTTACCGCCGTGACATCCATCTGTCTTTTATGTGTATTTTCCTAATCTTTGAATATGCAACGACGCTTGACAATGCCAGTGGAAAAAAATGAAAACAAATGGCAAAGTAACGAAAGGAATCGGAAATTTGGCAAAGTTAAAACAGGAATCGTTTTTGCAGACGACAAAAGAGAAAGACAAAAGAAGAGGTGCCTATGAAACAGGTTTTCCGTTTGTCTCTTTCAGTTAAGGACACGTAAATTCGTTTACAAAAGAACTTTATTTACTTTTAGTTTTAAGATTAATTTGAAAAGGGAAACGATAGATAGATAGATAGATAGATAGATAGATAGATAAAGAGCAGAATGAGATAGATAGATAGATAGATAGATAGATAGATAGATAGATAGATAGATAGATAGATAGATAGATATGAACAGATTGTTGACAGATATATTGATAGATAGAACGATAAATATGTGTGAGCAGACTGAGATAAGAATGAACAGACTGAGATAGATAGATAGATAGATAGATAGATAGATAGATAAGAATTAACAGATAGAATGAGATAGATAGATAGATAGATAGATAGATAGATAGATAGATAGATATGAACAGATTGTTGACAGATATATTGATAGATAGAACGATAAATATGTGTGAGCAGACTGAGATAAGAATGAACAGACTGAGATAGATAGATAGATAGATAGATGGGAACAGACTGAAATAAGAATTAACAGATAGATAGATAGATAGATAGATAGATAGATAGATAGATAGATATGAACAGATTGTTGACAGATATATTGATAGATAGAACGATAAATATGTGTGAGCAGACTGAGATAAGAATGAACAGACTGAGATAGATAGATAGATAGATAGATAGATAGATAGATAGATAGATAGATAGATAGATAGATGGGAACAGACTGAAATAAGAATTAACAGATAGATAGATAGATAGATAGATAGATAGATAGATAGATAGATAGATAGATAGATATGAACAGATTGTTGACAAGTGGATAAATAGGTGTGAGCAGACTGAGATAAGAATGAACTGAATAAGGTAGATAGATAGATAGATAGATAGATAGATAGATAGATAGATAGATAGATGTGAGCAGACTGACATAAGAATGAGCAGGCTGAGAGATAGATAGATAGATAGATAGATAGATAGATAGATAGATAGATAGATAGATATGAACAGATTGTTGACAGATACAGTGAGGGAAATAAATATTCGTTCACTTGAAAAATTGTATTTTTATAAATGTAAAAGTCTTAACTAACACAAATTTAGATACATTTTATGTGCAAAGATACATTTTATTAAAAAAATAGTTATAAACTTAATTAATTCTTATTCTAACAGAAATTAATGCATTTTTTCATTTTAACTGATGAAAAAAGTATTCGTACAAAACAAAAAAGCATATTAACTTAATTTGATACTTTATGGAATATCCTTTATTGACTTCAACAGCTACCAGTCTATTCCTGTACGTCTCAACTAATGATTTGCACACATTGACTGGTATTTTGTCCCATTCTTCTTGGCATATTGTCTTCAAATTCTTGATAATTGTTGGTGCTCTTTTCCCAAGTTGAATTTTCAAATATCGTCATAAATTCTCGATTGGGTTCAAGTCTAGGGACTGATTTGGCCATTGCAAGACATCAATGTTACTTTCCTTGTAGATCTAGGGGTATGCTTAGGATCATTATCCAGTTGGAAAACCCAATCAGGAGGTAGCCGAAGTCTCTCAACAGAACGCATTAAATTGTCTTGCAGGATTTTCTGGTAGCTTTCGGCATTCATTTTACCATCTATTATTAATATTCTGCCAACACCTTTTGCTGAAAAACAGCCCCACCAAACTTTCCAGTTAGCAACGTGTTCTTTGGTAAGTAGGCTTCACTGTCCTTCCTCCACACGTGATTTCGATAATTATGACCAAACAACTCTATTTTAGTTTCATCTCTCCATAGTACTTTTTCCCAAAACGAATATTCTTTATTCTTATGCTCTCTAACGAATTTTAGCCTAGCATCTCTGTGTCGTTTCAAGAGTAGTGGAGTCTTCCTTGGGATGCGTGATTTCAGAACCATTTGCGTAGTTCAAAATGGCTGTAATCAGTTGTTTACTTTAGGGCAGAAAATGACGCAGATGTTATATCGCCTCCACAACAAAACTGACATCATAGAGAACCATTTTGTTGGATCTATGGCGTCCTAATAAACGCTGATCGATAAAAATTTTCCTGTCATGCACCTCGTTCATCATTTGGTTTTCGACGCTGTTTTTTATCGTCACCATCTCCTCGGTAAAGTCCTATTTTCTTTCAAGGAATTGTTTGTTTCTTCGAATATTATTGCATTGTTGGAAAAATGTTTTTTAAAATTCTGATTTTTCCAAAGTCAAAATGTGTTGTTTTTGTGAAATTGCAGAACCCGTCGTAATAATTTCACTTCTTAAAAAATTCCCAGCACCGTTTTAGCAAAATGTTACGAAACGGCTGCAATAGCATCCATTTATCATTTAAAATTTCTCGTTGCCTTCTCCAGAATATTCCTTTTCTTTATTAATTGATTATTTTATGACTTCTTGGGGAAATTGATTTGTGGAGTAGTTTCCCATTAGCCTTCTCCAAAGAATTAATTTCTTTTATTATAAGAATTAATTATGACTTCTTGGGAAAGATAATGTGGAATGGTTTCCGATGCCTTCTAGACAAGATTTCTTTTATTTAAATTGCCTTTTGATTCTTTATAAAATACAATTTTTGGTTTCCCGTTTCCTTTTTAAAAGTTCCCCCACTTATTATCTTCTATATTTAGAAAGACAGTGGAGTTATTATATTATCCACAGATTCCTTTCCTTTATTAATGTAATATATATATGACTTTTGGGAAATATAGTGGAGTAGTTTCCTATTGCCTTCTCAAAAATCATTATAATTATTATCTGTGAATAGCCATGACTTCTTTTTCAAGATAGTGGATTAATTTCCTATTGCCCTTCTCCACGAATCATTTTCATTATTATCAGTGAATTGCCATGACTTCTTGGGAAAGACAGTGGAGTGGTTTCCTGTTGCCTTCTCCACAGATTCCTTTTCTTTATTATCTGTGAATTGCCATGACTTCTTGGGAAAGATAGTGGAGTAGTTTCCCATTGTCCTCTCCTTAGAATCATTTTCATTATTATCAGTGAATTGCCATGACTTCTTGGGAAAGATAGTGGAGTAGTTTCCCATTGCCTTCTCCAAAGAATCCTTTTCTTTATTTTCTGTGGATTGCCATGACTTCTTGGGAAAGATAGTGGAGTAGTTTCCCATTGCCTTCTCCAAAGAATCCTTTTCTTTATTTTCTGTGGATTGCCATGACTTCTTGGGAAAGATAGTGGAGTAGTTTCCCATTGCCTTCTCCAGATTTTCATTTTCGCTATTATCTGTGAATTGTCATAAGTTTTAGCGAAAGATGGTGGAGAGGTTTCTCATTTCCTTGTCCCGCTCCAGAAAGTCCCTGACATTTTATATCATTCTTTTATCATCACAAGGATCAGCTTCGAACAAAAATTGGAAATAATGCTGCCATATCTGGATAGGAGCTACCTAAACAACACACTTCAACTTTGACAAAGTTCAAAATAGTTTTCCTGATCTTGTGAGTGATTAATTGATCGACACCCTAAAACCCGTATCCCTCAGAGGAAAAGTTGCCGATATCTTGCTCCTCGTTTTCATGGTGGATGTTAAGGCGAAACATAAGTATTGATTCCATCGTTTCAGAACTTCCCTGCTATAGGCGACTGATTTTTACGCACTTCGTATTACAGAAGTAAGGAGAAAGAGGATGCTTCTCCGATCACTAAAATCTTAACGTTGTCAAGTTTTCCATTCTATATATCCTCCTCATTCGCACCTGCTTATAAGCCTTCTCGGCAATTTCAGTTGAGTACGAGCGGCCTTTAAAACTTGTATTTAAGGAAGAATATTTAACCTATAGATAGGGAGAAGAAAAATATTCACGCCTTTCGGAATGGCATTTGAGCAAAAGTTGAAATTTGAAGAGCAGAACAAACATTATTCTTAACTGCTTGCATCTTGTTATTTTCTCAACAATAAAATTTTCTATGAATATATATATATATATATATATATATATATATATATATATAGTTCTCAGCAAAATTCTACATTTGCCATGACGAACTCGTTTAAAGGTTATTTTATTACATATATACATACATATATATATATATATATATATATATATATATAAATATATATATATATATATGTAAGCAAATATATATTATATAGATCCACATTCATTTCAGAAAAATTTTTAAAAAAAAAACAAATGAAAATCCGTTAAAACAAACAATTTCTTTTCATTTTTCATTTCAGCTTTTGGAAGTAAAGTCTGATGATCCAGAACCCTGTTTCAGGGGTTATTAAAAATAATCAATTAACATGGAATCTTAACGTGGTCTGTCTTTTATTCAAACATATATATATATATATATATATATATATATATATATATATATATATATATATAATATATAATTGTATATATGGATTTTTAATAGGAATTCCTTATTTTATATATATATATATATATATATATATATATATATATATAAATACTGAATACGCCACTGCCATATATGGATTCAAATTATTTATATTCAAGGTCCTTTGGAATAATTTGAAATATAAATGTTATCTTCTCTCCCATAACCGATAGAACCCTAAATTGGGTTATGGTGAAATAATGATTACTTTTTTCTAATTTATTGTCCTATTATTTGAAACATATCTATAAGCATTTACATTGAGCTCTCAGACTATCATCTCTCCTTTAAAATGTCCACTTTATATATTTACATACGTTTGCATCCTAAATTATACATTTTATATAATAAAACACAGTTCTTAAAACTTTTTTTTTTATATATTTATTTATACCGGTATTTTTTTAAAACAGATGCATCGTTTTTTTTATTTTAAGCAGTGTGATCTATCATCAAAACGGTTTTTTAAAAAAATTATGTCTATTTAAAACACACTATTATATCCGATCTAAAAATAGAAATTTTATGTTTGATAATAAATTCATGGATTAAAAATAAACCTATTTTCATTCTTATTATTTTATTTGTATTTTTTAAAATATTGGCTTTCTTCTAAATTATATTATTGTATCTGAGTTACAATTAACATAATTTCATATTTTGATTTTGCCTGCAAATTTGGATTTACAAAAAATTCGTTTTTAGCAAATTTGTCTCTTTAAGTAACATAATAAAAATTAATTGTGTTTTATATTTGTGATAAAAATATTTCGATTTACATATATTCTATCAGATCTCATTCAAACAATTTCATATACAATTTACCATACGCATAAATATATATATATATATATATATATATATATATATATATATATATATATATATATACATTATAAATGGACAAAATCCGACAATTATATTATTACATTTTATTATTTTATGTTCAATTTTATTATTTTTTTTTATTTGCTTAAATGCTCTGTTTCTATAAAATAACAATTATATAAACATTTAATTGTTTTCCTTAATATATATATATATATTATATATATATATATTCGTCCTCCGTGTAGGCTCGATCGGTTAAGGCACATCAGGCTATAAAAATGACAACCGTAAATTTATTGGTTCGATTCCTTCGTCGAATATTTTTATTTTTTTATCAGTTACCTTGGCCAATAAATTTCATACCAATTAATACTAAAACTTTAAAAATTACTTTTCCTAAAGATAAGATATCTATAAAAAATGTATATAATATATATATATATATATATATATATATATATATATATATATATATATATATATATATGTATTTATTTATATTTATTAGTGTTAAATAATCTTTTCTTTCATAATTTTTTTTTTTTTTAAATAAGTCCATGTAATTGATCCAACTGTCATATTATATATATTTATATATATATATATATATATATTTTTATATATAATTCATAATTTTTTTTATTCATACATCTTTCATTAAATAATAATATATATATATATTTTAAATAAATGTGGTTCCCATTAAATTTTTTTGTTTTTGATAAATAAAATTTGTATGAAATTAAAATGTTTCAAGTCAAAATGATTTAAAGAACAAACTTTTAATATTTTTATATATTTCTGATAAGATACACTTTTCTTAAAAATATTCATATAAAATGTCTTTTTTACAACATATATCTATATTATATTATATATTCATGTATTTTTCAAATTTCAAATTCGATTTACAATATATGCGTGTTTAATTGAGAATTTTATCAAAAATTTGATTCATAATAAATTAAAGAAAAAACTGAACTGGGTTTTAATCTCTCAAATTTGTTTTTGAATTGAATTTCACTGAAGAACCTTATCTTGATTACATCTTCAAATTTTATAAAAAAATCATCATCATATCATATTTACCATTATTATTATTATTATTATTACGCTTTGCCTGATTCCAATATTTGTATTTATAGTTCTAAGACGCTTTCCATTTGATTATTGAAATAATCCTTGATTAAGAAAATTTATTAAAATGAAAAAACAAAAGTTTATATTTTAATTCTATCTATGAATTTGAATTTCTGAAATATTTAGTCTATTGAGAAAAAATTATTCTTAATTCCAAAAGGTTAATTCTTTAAATCATCAAAATTATTTTTGTCTTTAAGAACAAGAGAGTCTTGAAGAATATTTGGTTTTAATATGAATCGAAATTGTTATGATTTCTACACACACACACACATCACACACACACACATACATACATAGATTATAGATATATATATAGATATATATATATATATATATATAATATAGATTTTATTAGATAATAGATTTGAAATTGGGTTTGATTTATCTTTTCTAAAATAACTGGTCTTCAAATCTATAATCATTGATTCTACAAAATTCCACACTTTATTACGATCTTTGTATAGTAAAAACGTTAAAATTTTCTTATTTCTTCTTTCCATTCAATTCGACCCTTATTATATATTTTCTTCAGACCAAGAAATTTGACCATCAATGATGTTCTCATCTTCCTTCTCAATCCTCTTAAATGGAATGTGAAATCAATTATATATATCAGTCTGGGGAAATTTGATCAAATTTAAAAAAAAATTTTTCGGTCTACGAATATATATATATATATATATCCATATATATTATAATATAAATATATATATATTTTTTATATATTTATTATTATTATTATTAATTATTTATTATTATAGATTCATTTTTATCTAAAGTAACGTAAATTGGGATGTCCTGATTAATATCCTCCTTGAATTATCCTACCGGTCAAAAATTGTGAATATATATTATAATTATGTAGAAAAAAATAGAGAAATAAAAATATTTAAAATTTAGCTGAAATTTCAAATTTAGAGAATTTTTTTTTTAAATTTTTTCTGGGTATATAGTCATAATTTTGTAAAACGGTTTTTGTTTATGTTTTAAATTAATTTAATTAAATATTCCACATTGGGAGAATTAGTTCAAGACATAATTAATCGAACAACTTATTTGAGCAAATTTAGTTTATTTTAACCAGCAATGTCAACATATCAATACACATTTAATTTTAACAAAAATTTTTTTTTTAATGAATAGAATATTATTATTTGTAAAATTATGTTTGCAAATATGTTTTAAATATATTATTTTTATTTTTATTTCCTGGCCTTTCAGACCATAACATTAAAATAATGTTTAAATATATATATATATATATAGATATATATATATTATTTTTGCAATATATTTATATATATATATATATAGTTCTATCTTTCCATTTACTATATATATCCTATATATATATATATATATATATATATATATATATATTAAACAATATTTTCTTTATATATATATATATTTTCATATATATATATATATATATATATATTATATATATATATATATATATATATATATATTCTACAAATTATAAATATATAAAATTATATATATTTATATATATTTAATATATATATATATATTTATATTATGTATATTTATATATATATAATATATATTTAAATATATATATATTTATAATATATATATATATTTATATATATATATATATATATATATATATATATATATATATTTTTTTTTTAAGCGTTTCACCCCAAGCAAGGCGGGAAGCCACTAGGACGCAAGGGGTTACAGAAGATTTGGAGCAAGATCAGATAGGAGTGATAGAAGAAAAGGATGAGGAGAAGGATAGTGGATAGATCAAGGCAACTGGAGATGTCGATTGACATTACATTTGAATAGTTGGAGATTATAGCTCTCAGGGAAACAGGAATAGGGAAGGGAGTTCCACAGGCGAGAGGTGCGAGACATGAAGCTATTGGAGTAGAAGAGACGGCTACATTTAACAGTTTTTCGACAGTGAAAGGGTGAGAGCGGGATGCCAGCCTCGTAGGGTGCTTGAACTCAGGAAGTCTGGGAACCAGCGAATGCAGCTCCTCGGAGCAATTACCATGAAAGTATTTGTAAAAAAAAGACAGAGGGAGGCGACGGCGCGTCTGTGAGAGAGCGACTGTGGGCGAGATGCCAGATCAGGGCCAATTATATTTCATATCCGCCTCTGGATCTTATCAAGATCCCCGAGCCAAACAGAAGTTGCTCCAGACTATATATGGCAGCAATACTCCATGCAAGGGCAAATTGTTGATTTGTAGATTTGAAGGATCGATTCCGGGAGAAAAATTTCCTGGCGCGGCACAGGGAGCCAACTTTCCTTGCGGTGGACGAAGCAATTGACTCAATGTATTTGTTCCATCTCAGGTCAGCAGTCAACGTGAGACCGAGCAGCCGCAGAGAGGTTGCTCTCGAGAAGTTGAGCGTCAGACATTCTAATGGAGGGGGGGAAGGATCTCTGTGGTGATTAATAGAGAGCAGTTTTGTTTTTGAGGCATTAAAGTTGACCAGCCAATTCCTGCCCCAGTTCACAACCGATTGGAGGTCCTTTTCGAGACGCACGGCCAGGTTAGTTTTGTCAACGACACTAGATTTGTTTTTGAGGCAGGAATAAATTGTGGTGTCGTCCGCGTAGATGCCAACTTGGGAATCTATGGCGTCAGGAAGGTCATTTATGAAGATAAGGAATAAAGTGGGGGGCCAGGATGGAGCCTTGGGGAACACCTGCGTTCGTGGGATAGGAACTGGAGGAGAATCCGTTGAGAACGACCTTCAATTCACGGTTTGACAGGAATGATTGTATTAGGTCAAACAATCGACCCGTAATGCCATAACCCTGGAGCTTGCGAAGAAGGCCGGCATGCCAAACCCTATCAAACGCTTTGGAGATATCTAGGACCACATCACGAGCTTCGCCGTTATTTTGAAGAGCTTGGTAAACAGTTTCAGTGATGGCCGTAAGCACATCAGCTGTAGATCGGGCAAAGCGGAAGCCATATTGCTTGTCTGAGAGCAGATCATGGGATGTAAGGTGGTTAACCACTTCGGCATTGATTAGGGCTTCGAAGACTTTGCCGAAGAGGGGTAGGAGACTGATAGGACCGTAATTAGAAGGGTCAGAGGGGTCGCCAGAGTTCTTAAAGACAGAACAATCGAAGAGGACTTCCAGCAGTCAGGAAAACAAGATTCCTTGAGGCAGTAGTTATATAATTTAGAGAGGGCAGGCGGCCAGTTCAGGCGCATTTTCTTCAAGACAATGGCTGGTATCCCATCTCCACCACTAGCCTTGTTGGGGTCTAAAATTGGAGATAATGCCCAATACCAAAGATGGGGTTATGTGCAACCCACTCAATAGGGCCTCAGTTCTAAGGGAAAATCGGGTATGGGTACACCGGAAGAGTCGAGCGTTTGAGTTGAATGAAAATTTCCGAGCAAAGCATTCAGCCTTGTCAGTAGAGGGAGGTCAGGACTTCGAACTGGTTGAACAAAGGAGGTATAGAGGGTTTGCAATTGTTCAATACGCTCTTGCAGAGACGCCAATAATCTTTGGAGCCAAATTTTTTAGATGCAATACAATTTTCCTTCATTCGAGCAGCAAATAGTGACTTAGCATCGTTGAGGACATGCTTACACGCGTTACAGGCGGAGGCAAAGAGACGTTTTTGCAGTCCGACCTGTCGCTACAGTATATAGGTGAAAAAAAATTTCCTATGGGCGATGGCGGCTGAGCAAGCAGCGGAGAACCAGGGGAGGAGCGCGACTTGACCCTTATTTCCTTGATAGGGGATGAAAAAAAGCAGATTCCAGCTTTAACCCAGGATGAGACCTTAGAAGTTATATCTTCTTATGGGATATATAAAATATATTTTTTCCCAAATCATGGAAGAAATCAAAAACGAGTCCCAGTCAAAATTTGTTGATTTTAGGAAAAAGTTCTAGTGGTATTTAGGTTCTTTGCTTCAATTTGGAGTTGAAGGAATTTTTAACAGATACTACAATTAAATCAGAGTTAAAAGGGCAATTGCGTTATTTACAAGACTCAATTTTTTTCTGCAGAGAAATAAAGAGAATTTTTTATTAAATATTCCTAAATTGTGATGAAGAGTTCTGCCAAGAAATAAAAATATTTCTTTAAATATCCAGGAGCAAATTTCTGTTTTTTGAATTGTTTTATTTAAAATTTTTATATAATTCGTCTTATTAAATTGTTTTCAGTTTTTATTTTTTATTTTGCAAATAGAAATTTTTCTAATTTAAAATTTTTTTTGAAATATAATTTGATCTAAAAAATTTATTAACCACCTCTGCGACAAGCAGTATTATTTTTCGATCTATTCTGATCCACTGCTGATATCTTGTTTGCTTACACAAAAAAATTATATATTTATAATTTTTTTAATATAAAATGTTTACGACAAACATACCTCAGGATAATTGCATTTTTATATTTTATCAATCCTTTTTTAAATAATTAATTTAAAGGTTTTCCTTTTTTTTCTTTCTTCAAAAGATAAATTATAATAAAATTTTTTCCTTCTTTAACAAAAACCATTTTAATTAATGAATTGAAAATTTCATTATAATTTTCAAGTAAAATCCTTCAAAGGTTATTACACTATTATTATTCTTATTTGATTTACGTAAATGATCATTTAATAAAAATTTTTTATAATTTTTTTTATCATTGAAATCTTTGATATATATTTTCTATAAAAAAAAAAAAAAAAATTCAAAAAAAACTATTAAAGGATATGTCTTGTTTTTTTAAGGTATTTTTTATGGAAAAAATGCAAATATGAACTTTGTGTAAATATTAAAAATTTATCATTTTGTACAAATGGGAATATTGAATCAAAAATTTAAAAATTTAGTATTTTAATTCAAAGTTTATAATAAAATGTAAACAATATTAAAATTATTTTTACACGAATACGGTTTCAAAAATATAAAAATGACATATTTCTTATTTATTCGTAATTTAATTTGACAGGTTCCAGGTGATGTTAACGTAAATGAATTGAAATCTAAAACATGGAAACTTATTTGAAAAAGTTTTTTATTTTATGAAACACAATAAAATTTTTTAAACATCTTTGATACGATTTAAATCATATTTTCCTATGAATTGTATAAGGTAACGTTCTTCTAAAGAAATCAATACATTTATGTATATCATGCGTGATAAGATAAAATAAAATAAACATTAATTATATATTTCATTTTACTAAAAAAATTGAACAGAATTTTTTTTTTCCAAAAAGGTACCAATCACTTTCGGTAGACCAGTTGTCATCCAACGAAACTTTTTCTTTTCAGATATTTATTTTTCCATAGCTATTAAATCTTTCTTTGTAAAAAAATTCATAAATTTTCCCCTTTTACTAAACGTTTATATGGATTGTAATGGATTTTGTCTTTGGAAATTTGAACTCACAAAAGTTCAATTTTCCCATTAGTTTAAAAAAAATTATTCTAACTTTCAAAGAAATTAATAAAAAAAATAAAAAAATTAAAAAAGAAAATAACGCGTCACACAAAAATATTTGTCACTAATTTTCCTAGCATTATACATATATATGTATATATATATATATATATATATATATATATATATATATATATGTATATATATATATATAAATTTAAAATAAATAAATATTTTTTATAAAATAAACACATGAATTTATAAAATATATATTAATATATATATATGTTTATATATAAAATGTATATAAATGTATATATTATATTTGTCCCTGTTAATATATATATATATATATATATATATATATATATATTATAATTTTTTCAGATAGATAAAATTTATTTACTAAATTTTTTTAAAGATTTTTTTGTTTCTGTACATTTAAATTTCATAAAATTCAACCTGTAAACAAAAAAATCGTTTTATTCATAAACATAATTTTATGCTCATATTCCGAGGTTTAACTAAATTTCTTTATAAAAAATTTATTGAATATAAACTGTTTTATAATATAATAAAATTTAATAAAAAAATTTTAATAAATACAACATCGGTATTTAAATGCTTGTTTTTTAACAATTTCATTTTGTTTTTTAGAATTTAATATATTTTTTAAAATAAAAAATAGATTTGTATAAATATATATATTATATATATATATATATATTTATAAAAAAAATATATAATAAATTTGTTTATATATATGAAGAAACATAACAAATTAATTTTAAAAATTGAATTTAAAAACAAAATTTTTTTTAAATTTCCATGTTTAAAAAAATCTCACTTAAAAAAAATCAATGTAGTGTTGATTCAATTTTTTTGTGTTCAGATGAATTGCATCTCTGATTTTAATAATAAAAAATCTTCACAGTATATTCTAAAAATATTTCTATTTATTTTTTATCCTATTTTACTTATTCAACAAATCTGATGTTTTTTATTGATAATAAAGACATTTCTTAAATAAATTTAAAAATGTACATAATTTGATATATATATATATTTTATAATAAAAATATAATATTCTAAGTAAAAAATAAATACATTCAGATATTGGAGGCTATCTATTTTTAATTCATGAAAAAATATTAACATATTTCATAAAAAACATTTCTTCAAATATTTAAAAAACATTTTAAATGCATTAATATTGTTCTGTTGCAATAGTTCCCTTTTATAAATGACGCCATAGAAAACATATTGTACAAAATCTAAAATCTTTTTTGCTTTCCGCGACCATTATCGTCGTTATTTAATTAAAAATTATAAAAATAACAAAATATAGTTTGATATCTTTTCTTTTAGTCTGTATTTAACTAATTGAATGGCTAATTCTCTGAAACTTTTCTGACCAACTTTTATAAAATATCCAAAAATCAATCTATGTTTGTCTTTTTCAATAAAATTAAAGCAAACATAAGAACGGCTGGACGATTATTCTTAATTTAATTTTATAAAAATATTTGATTATAAATATCTACATATATATATATATATATATATATATATATATATATATATATATATATATATTCAATGTGTGTGTGTGTGTGTTGTGTATATGTTATGTATATATATATATATATATATATATATATATATATATATATATATATATATATATATATATATATATATATATATATATATATATATATATGTGTGTGTATATATATATATATATATATATATTATATATATATATATTTTTGGTTGATTGATGGAGTTTGTATCCCAATTTCACGCTTTTTTATTAATCTCGTCAGACAAACTGATTATGTTTTTAGCTCTATCTCTGATATTGAGCGCATATAATATATAAATAATTATACATATATATATATATTTTCACATTTTTCATACACACACACATACATACATATATATATATATATATATATATATATATATATATATATATATATATATTATAAAATAAATAAGAACAGTAAGATTAACAATCCGATGTTTCTAGAATCATTTTTATTTTTAAAAAACAGTGCCCGTTGCAAATAGTACTACAATTATTTTATTCCTAATAGGTTATTCCAAAGGTTACTTCTAAAATAGAAAATAATTATATATATATATATATATATATAAAGATTCTCTTTATTTTGAATTCAAATATTTTCTTTTTCCTAGACTGAAATTATTCCAAATTTGATTTGTCCTTTGATTATTTTGGCACAGCTGTGTGGAGGTGGGAAGAAAAGGAATTTATCATACATTTCCCAATGCTATTAGCATGAAAGTGATTAACCATTCCTGACTGAATTGAACTCAGCTCTCCTCAATTTGAAGGGATATCCATTGTCCAAAGTCCTTGAAAGAAAAAAAAAGAAAACTCTCTCTCTCTCTTATATATATATATATATATATATATATATATATATATAATATTTGATACAGATATTTATTAAAGAGGCAGAGTGTATTTGGGAATATTTTAAATGCTTTTAAGAGTTTTTTTTAATACATTTTTTAATAACACATATATATAAACAATATATATATATACAAAATAATATGAACAATGTAACATATATATGTATATGACTTTCGGGTTGCAAACTTCCAGTTTAGAAATTTAATATCCAAGAGTGAAAAAAAGGTGTTCCTTGTATATCGTTTAAGTTTTGTTGAATATTTACCCACAGCTGAGAACAACAGACGCAATAAAAAAATATATATATTTAAAAAAATAAAAAAGGATAAAAAAAAAATAAATGCTGCTCACTTTCTGCAGTATTTCCCGCCTGTTTCTTTTTTGTGTGTGTGTTGTTGTTTCCTTTGCTCGCGAACTCGACTCTCAAATCTACAGTAGCGCCACCTGTGTGTTTATTTTGCACAAGAACAACCTCCCTTTCCAAAACATGGGCGCATTTGCAGTTTTGCATCGAGGACTAACAGGAAAACTGACAATAATACGCTGTTAATGACGTCAAGTGTATCACGAAGGCGCAAGAGTTTAGTGAGAGTTGTGTTTCTGGGTGTGCTCGCGACGAGGAGGGGTTATCGGCTTCAAGCATAAGAAGTAAACCAAAAAAAAAAAAAACAGATGAACAAAAAGAAGAAATTCATCTACAAAAAAATGAACTTATGAAACAAAGAATTAGGAGCTGATTTTTTTTTCCGATTAGAATATGGTTAGATTTGGCACAAGCCCGAAGTATGGGGCACTTTTCATTGAAATATATCTCCTTTTTTTATCATGTTTTTATAAAATATATATTTTTTTTTAAATATATATATATATATATTTTCTAAATAAACTATTTATAAATACGTTGACATATATATACATATATTGGATGTAACAGCAAATTAGTCCAAATAGCGTAACACCAAAATTGTACACTTCTTTAGATTCAGCTTTTGAACCGTTCTATCTTAGAAATGACTAGCAGTAGAGCCCGGCGTTGCCCGGGGATGTAACAGTTAAGAGATAGATTAAGTATCGACCATCATCAAGACTGAAAAATAAAATTGACAAAGACTATTGTTTAAGGTTGACGGACATGCATGTCTTAATTAGTTTTTTTTTTTGTTTTGTTTTTTGTTTTTTGAATTACAAACCCAAAAAAAAACATTGTTTTTAATCGTTATGAGTCTACCGATTGAATAGAATTTTACTATAAACAATTGTCTTGTAAATGGAATTTTTAAAGCATTCTTAATGTAAAAATAAAGAAAAAAAAAAAGACAATAAGAAACACTACCTGTCAAAAAAAAAAGTGAAGTTTTGTTGAAATCGGTTGAAAAATGTAGGAAATCCGATCGCATATATAAAACAACACACACACACACACACACACAAAACAACCTGGGTTTTTATAATAAGTATAAGTCGATATGAGTTGTCCCCTTTCATTCTCAGATAATGATGCCTCTTAATCGTGTTTTCAAATTGATTTCGTGCAAAAACAATTGTGTTTTTTTCCAATTTTGTTCAAATGTTAGAACCACCGAAAGCTAATTTTATATAGTCCTGTGAAGTTTTGTTAAAATCAGTTGAAAAATGTAGGAAATCTGATCCAATATAAAACGTAACAGACACACACACACACATGTTAAACCTAGGTTTTATAATAAGTATGATTTTCACTATTTTACTGGAACTTCCGAGGTTTTTTATAAATAAAACTATTGAACTCTGTTTTGAACTATAAAAATGTATTTAGCTCTAAGCGGAAACGATTATCCTTCTTCCTGTTGTGACCTCCTCCTACAGTTTTCCTCTCTATGTTCCCTCCTTTTTAAAACTTATTCACCCTTCTCTTGGTGATTCTTGAATGGACTTTGAAGATGGAAGCCAGAGTATGAATGTTGGTACCATTACTGAAAGGCTGAATGATCTTTTTCCTCTCACCATTACTCAGTTGGGAAGACAGTGGGTCTAACACAAAACGATTTTATCCTGTTCTCTTTCTAACTGAATAACTCAAAAGTTTTTTTTAAGTGATTCTTACGACAAATCGTATCAAGGTGGCTAAACATTATGCGAAAACCTGGAAAAAGAAACACAATTAGGTTATTCACTTATTTGATATTAAAAATGTTTTGAGATGGGCATTAATTCCATGCTTTAACACGACATTGAACAATTTTGCTGGTACGGTATATATATATATATATATATATATATATATATATATATATATATATATATATCCAATTTCGTAATTTCAACCAAGAAATAAATTGAATAACATATGTATTTTTTTTTTTCTCCTCAGTAATTTTGTCAATGTTAAACATAATAGTGATTAAATTTGGATTTTAAAATTGGCAGTTTTAATTTTAATATCAAATTTTATCATATAATTTAATAATTATTGGTTACAATAAATTATTTTAATATTACCCGTATTTTAAAGATCTGAATAGCTATTATAACAAGATTTCGTTGTCAAGCATTTGAATCTTCCTATACTTGGGTTTTGATTGGTCATTCTAGCTTTTTTAACAATGTTTAGTGAAGGATCGTTAATTAATTTGAAACTTTTAAAACCATTTATTTTATCTTCAACATCATCACTTGATAAAAAACAGAGGATTTTGAAACAAAATGGCTATTTTTGTAGTGATTTTATAACATATTTATGTTATAAAGTTTTTTTTAGTTTTTTATAAAAAATAATTATATATATATATATATATATATATATATATATAAAAATTAACTGATTTAAAATATGTTTTTCTTTCACCACAGTTTCTAACCATGTTTCAAAAATGGAAGCTAAAACTTCGAATTTAATTTTGTAATTAATTTAAATGTAAATTTAAAATGTAAATCTTTTGTGTGGTTCTATTTTAATGTAAAATCTATTGTGGCTTCGACCTTATCAATTTTGTTGATATGATCAGTTAAAACTAAGTTTTTGTGGATATATTAATAGAGATTATGTATCTAAAAGAAGTATTTTGAGGTAAAATATTTTAGAAATTACCATTTTCCAGAAATTCCAATGACAGAGAAGCCAAAACTTCACTAAGATATTTTTTGACAATAATATCCACCTTAATTTACCAAGACTTATCAGCTAGTCTGATGAATATTTATAGACGTTTCTTAAATTAAAAAAAAAAATTATAAGACTAACAACATTTTTCGGGGAGGTCAAATTGGGAGCTAATCTCAAAAATGTCCTAAAATGTGTTAACTGGGCCAAAGAATGATCTGTTAGATTTAATCCCCACGCCCCCCAAAAAAACAAAAGAAGATTATCATGAATCAATTGCTAGGTGCATTGCTAGAAAATTTAGCTTCCTCTATCATGTTTTTTTTTTTTTGTTGTTTCTTTTTTTAAGGCAATTCAGCCCACGCAAGGCGGGAGTGCCACTAGCCCACAATCGGTTACAGAGGATTGAGAACAAGAGGAAAGAAGCGCGTTTGAAGAAAGGACACAAAGGGGTACCGGGAACAAGCTCAGGGTGTCGGATGTCGATTGACATTACACTTGAATATATAAAGATTATAGTCATCGGGAAAGCAAGTAAGGGGAAGGGAGTTCCACAGACGGGAAGTCCTTTTAAAAAAGCTGTCAACTGTGTTCTGTCTTCTACGCGCCCCCGCTATTCGTCTTAAGGTCCTCGACAACATCCAGAGACGGATATGCAATGTGACTGGCCCTGATCTGGCATCTCGTTACAATCGATCTCTCACACCACCTGTTGTAGCATACCTACAGACGATAATGGGCATGTCCCCATTCACATAAATACAATAGTAAATACTGTATGGTGGTCTGTGTTCTCGTCTCGGGAAACTGCTACCAGACCCCGTTTTATACGGAGTCTACGGGGAATTTTTTTGCCGAGACTACGGGCTCGGATGCTCCACATCAAATTCGGCCTTGTGCCACATTCGACTGCTTGGGGTGGTTGGTAGATATCCTGCAGTTGGAGATTCATTGTGGAATTCACTTGACGCACTTATATCCGTTAACTACGTCTTCTACGCGCCGCTGGCGAATCTTATATGCGTTGTTCTTGTCGTAAGTATTATCGCTCATTACCAACCTTCGTGTGATTATTCTATTCAGTAACCTTCCCTAAGTTAAAATACCACCTATGAAGCCTAGTCATATATTAATCGCAGGAAGATTCAAAGATCATTTCATATACCATTCTTCTACGTCTGAAAAAATAAATAATCATTTTTTTCGAACATTTTCTTGGAACAATGTCTTGTTTTTGATGCTGACAATTCATTAGTGATAAATATCAAAACATTTTTTCAAAATTGTCTTTTCTTTGTTTGTCATATAAGAGGTGTGATCAAAAAGGTATCGGGACTGTTACTATGGTAAACGAGCTAAAATACACACTAAGTTATGATGATCCCCTTCGCCTCCCTTGTTTATAGCAATTTAAAAATATAGACAGATACTGAAAGGCCGAAAAGTTGTAATAAATATGGCGACAAAGATGAGGACAATAGTCCGAATAATGTAAATAGTGTACATAATATCTCATCTCAGAAATATAGACAGATACTGAAGGGCCGAAAAGTTGTAATAAATATGGCGACAAAGATGAGGACAATAGTCCGAATTATAAAAATAGTTTACATAATACCTAATTCAAAAATATAGACAGATACTGAAATTTTATTTTACGTTGTAATAAAAAATTTTACTAAGATGAGGACAATAGTCCGCAATTATGTAAATAGTGTAAATAATAATTCAACTCAGAAATATAGACAGATACTGAAAGGCCGAAACGTTGTAATAAATATGGCGACAAAGATGAGGACAATAGTTTGAATAATGTAAATAGTGTACATAATATCTCATCTCAGAAATATAGACAGATACTGAAGGGCCGAAAAGTTGTAATTAATATGGCGACAAAGATGAGGACAATAGTCCGAATTATGTAAATAGTGTACATAATACCTAATCTCAGAAATATAGACAGATACTGAAAGGCCGAAACGTTGTAATAAATATGGCGACTAAGATGAGGACAATAGTCCGAATTATGTAAATAGTGTACATAATACCTCATCTCAGAAGTATAGACAGATACTGAAATGCCGAAACGTTGTAATAAATATGCCGACAAAGATGAGGACAACAGTCCGAATTATGTAAATAGTGTACATAATACCTAATCTCAGAAATATAGACAGATACTGAAAGGCCGAAACGTTGTAATAAATATGGCAACAAAGATGAGGACAATAGTCAGAATAATGTAAATAGTGTATATAATATCTCATCTCAGAAATATAGACAGATACTGAAGGGCCGAAACGTTGTAATAAATATGGCGACAAAGATGAGGACAATAGTCTGAATAATGTAAATAGTGTACATAATACCTCATCTCAGAAATATAGACATTTATACTGAAAGGCCGAAACGTTGTAATAAATATGGCGACAAAGATGAGGACAATAGTCTGAATAATGTAAATAGTGTACATAATACCTCATCTCAGAAATATAGACAGATACTGAAAGGCCGAAAAGTTGTAATAAATATGGCGACACCACCAATGCTAAAGTGATCAACTTTCTTGATGTTACCGCCACCACCAATGCTAAAGTGATCAACTTTCTTGATGGCACCTTAGACTTGAATAATGCTTATTATAAACCATACACAAAAGAGTGCTATAGAACCATAGATACGTTAGTAAAAAATCAAACTACCCCACCCGAAAAGAATTCTAGATAATTTACGTAAATCACTCCAAGTTAGAATATCTATCAAATCCAGCAATATGGAAATATTTGATAAGATTATGATTAAATATATAAAGGCTTTAGAATTAAGGAATCATAAAGCAAAATAAAAGAATTTAGAAAAGAAACAAAGGTAAAAATAAACAGAAACTCCGTAAGTGTTATATCATATGGTTTAATATACTTTTTTATCGTAACAAATATCGAAAGAATTTTCCTAAATTTAATTCATAAGAACTTTAACCATCTACCAACACTGAAAAAGGATTTTTAATAAAACTAATCTTAAGATCAGCTATAGCTTCCTTAATAACATAGAAAAATCTATATCCTAACATAACAACATTATATTAAACAAATATATTTCCAGAAAAGAAAAAATAAATGCAACTACTGAAAAAATATGATCCGTCCCTTAAACGATCAATGTATGACTGAGAATATTGTATACTGAGCCAGCATACATTCCAGTAAAGATGTTCTTTGGTTTCCAGCAAAAATCCTTGGAAATTTCGTTACTACCATCATCTAATGACTTCAAGTAATATAAAATACAAAACAGCACTGCTCTCTCCAAATACTTCTGGCAATTAAAGAATAATGGTAATTCACCTTTATCAACTGGGATATTATAGCAAGGGACAAATCTTATAAGGAGAAAGGAAATAGATGTAACTTATGTCTTGTTGAAACATTGGTTATCTTAAAACACTTAAATAAATATAACTTATTAAACAAGTCAAATGAATTGGTGGTTACATGTAGCCATGAAAATTATGAATGGTTACCAGTAAAGTAGGAATAAAATAAAATATATTAATAATATTATTAATAATATCAATTATCTTTATTAATCCAATTGTAATATAGGACAATATATTAAAGATTATTTTTTAAAAATTGATTTTAAAAAGAAGAGTATAAAAATTAACGATATTATAAATACCAACTCTAATAAAGTTTAAAAATAAATTTAAATTTGAAATTTAAAAAAACAAAATTTATAAATGGTAAATAAAAATATATTTATTTTTAATTAAATATTAAATGTGTAGTATTAATTTAATATAATAATCTGATTACTTACTACTAATATTAATAAATAATATTGTTTATATATATATATATATATATATATTGTCAGCTGTCAATGTACCTTATAACACCCTCGAGCGCGTAGCCTTGAAGCGGGTAGAATGGCGATCAACGTATTTTAGTGTACTCAGCAGTTTTCAATCTGCTAGTCTGAATCTTCTTCAAGAAGCGAAAGCAAGATCTAAAAGGTCAGCCAATCTAACAGGGATATTATCCAACAATCCTCACTCTTGCTCCATATGCGGCCTCCTTTGTAAATCGCTAGCGGGTCTTAAGTGCCACTTAAGATTATCGCACTAATTTACATAACTGAATCAATTGCTTAAGTTGTCAGATCCTCAAACGTCGAAACCGACGTGAGAGTCCATTATTATTATTATTATTATTATTATTATATATTTGAAATACAATATTCACAAGCTTTTGCATATCTTAACAAAAGATTTCAAGTATTTAAAACTCGACCAAACAATTAAAAAATATTCAGCAAAAACACTCAGGCGTGTTCAAAAAGTCCGATATTACAATCTATCTCATCGGGTTTCAGTTAAGTCAAACGGTTACTTCACTTTATATATATATATATATATATATATATATATATAGGTCTGTTACGCTGTATCACATCAGGCTGCTTTAACCCGTGATCGAAACCCGACAGATTTGGCATCAGCCGAAGATACTAACCGTAAGCTATCGGCAAACGGCGGAGAGTAAGGGAAATTCTAACGTATTGTTTTACAGGTGTAAGCAAACCCCAGTAGCCAAAAGTGCTCGATTCATTAATGAATGACGGTGCATCTGTTTGGGAATTATCTATCTATCTATCTATCTATATATATATATATATATATATATATATATATATATATATATATAGAGAGAGAGAGAGAAGAGAGAAAGAGATGTATATCAAAATGTAAAAGAACGAAAAGAATAAAATTCAAACGTTCATACCATCAATTTAAAAAGGGCTCAATACATGAGGAGTGCCATAAATATTTATTAGAAACTGTTACATCCAGTAACAGTGTTTTAATATATATATATGTATATATATATATATATATATATATATATATATATATATATATATATATATATAACTGTATGTTTATGTATATCTATCCTGGTCTCTTTCTTTTGCATGTCTACATATCTATCTGTTTATCTACGTCATTCACTCAATCTCTCTCTCTCTCTCTCTCTCTCTATATATATATATATATATATATATATATATATATATATATATATATATATATTATGCAGGGTTACATTAGAACATGCACATGCCCACTACAAAACTGTTCACCTTGTTTCAACGTTACAATTTTTTTTCTAACTTTTCATCAGGTGGGAACAACATGAAAGTTAATACTACAAAATTTCATATTTTGTTTCGACGTTCAACACGTCTCATCAGGTAGTTACCAAAGATGAGTTTTATTAAACGTCGCAACAAAATATGCAATTTTGTAGTAACTTGCATGTTCTAATCTAACAGTTTATAACATATATATATATATATATATATATATATATATATATATATAT
>CAHIKZ030001962.1:52500-122500 GCA_903632075.3 Acanthosepion pharaonis | reverse complement strand
AAAGAAAAAAAAAAATATATATATATATATATATATATATATATATATATATATATATATATATATATATGATAGCTACATGGATGTATATATATATATATATATATATATATATATATAAAAATATATATATATATATATATATATATATATAATAATATATATCTATATATATACATATAAACAATATATATATATGAAAATATATATATATATATATATATATATATATATATATATATATATATTCGTTTATAAAAAAAAAATTACATTCACTGGCCACATGTTCAAATGGGTAGAATGCAAATTTGATTATCAACGCCCACTTCTCGATATCAGTGCACAAGTGCTATCAGATTTTTACGCACGTTTTCTTTCAAAGTGTGACTCATGCTTTGAAACGTTTTAACAACACTTCTGACGAGGGAAAGTGTCGAGGCCGAAAGCTCCGCCCTTTTGTTTCACCTTTAACTTAGAGGCGATCGATTTATTGGTAAGATTTTATGAATCGTTATACCAGCAATCTTTTAGAACGCGAGACGTCTTTCCCCGCTCCGCCGCCTATCAACCTCTTCATCTATTTTCACAATTTGGCTCCCCTAACTACCCCTCTGGTAATAATAGTCCTGCTTGACGATTTTACACCAATCAAATTTTTCATTTTAACAAAAGACAGAGATCACGTTTCTGTTAATAATATGATTTCCACCAGAAAAGACACTGTCTTCAAAAACATTTTCAATCTTGAGTAACTTCAATTTCTCTGTTTGTCTCTCGGTCCGTTGATAAAGGACCCAGGCGTGTCCGAAAATTCCGAACTTAAAACCTTTCTCTCCATGCTTCATTTCTGTCTTATGGTTAATAATTAATGTTTAACAAATGTTTATCGTACTGCCTATATAAATACCTTTCGTTTGTCCTTGTTTTATTAACTAATCTATCTATTTTACATATTATAAGAATTTCTGAAAATTACCCTTTATTATATATATATATATATATATATATATATATATATATATATATATATATATATATATATATCTGATGATCGGAATCCTTTAAAGGGCTCTGGTGAAATAAATTATTATAATGGAACCTTAAATGGTCTGTTTTTCTTTTAAAATATATTTATATATATATATATATATATATATATATATATATATATATATATATATACATGTTGTATATATGTGTGTGTGTGTGTGTGTGTGTGTTCCACAATAAAATGGGAAAATTACCTGATTAAAATAAAATTTGTCAGTCTTATTCAACCCTGGTATAGATTTCCCGTGGGAATTAAAAATTTAACTGTGAAAGCTACAAAATAAATAAATAAATAAATCAACGTTGAAAAACTAATACGAAATTTATTCATTTCAATGTTTCAGTCAGACGAGCCAGTGGTCAGGGGAATGGAAGAAATTTTCTTTAAAAAAAAGAGGTTTTATGAAATTAAACCCGATAATAATAAAGAGGATAACATTAAATTCGGGTTATATGAAGGAAGAAATGTTAATTTAAAACTAAAAGAGGAATAAAAAAGGGTCTTTTAAACATCTTTAAAATATGTAGATAAAGTTATATTTAAAAATGCAAAATCTTACTTAAAAGTACAAAGTTATACTTAGAAATAACATATATTTAAATAATATATAATTAATAATAAAATATTTAACAAATATTTAAATTTTAATAATATTTTAATAATATAAATTAATAAAATTAATATATTTAAAGAAATACTAATAATTTTGATATTATTATATGTTTTAATAATAATATATTCCAAAAAGAAGTTATTATTATTCAGAAATAATTTATATTTAAATAAATTATATTTAAAAATAAATCAAATTATAAATAAAATAATTATATTTAATATCAAATAAATTATTAAACCCAGGTTATGTGTGTGTGTGTGTGTGTGTGTGTGTGTGTGTGTGTGTGTGTGTGTGTGTGTGTGTGTGTGTGTTTATATGTTTTATATCGGATTTCCTTTCATTTTTTCAACCGATTTCAACAAAACTTCACAGGACTACGTAAAATTACCTTGCGGTGGTTCTGACAGCGCCAAAAATTGGAAAAACACAATTGTTTTTGCACGAAATCAATTTGAAAACACGATTAAGAGGCATCGTTGTCGCAAGAATGAAAGGGGACAACTCATAACGAGTTATATTTATTATAAACCCAGGTTGTTTGTTTGTTTGTTTGTTGTGTGTGTGTGTGTGTGTGTGTTCGTTTATATATGGGATCGGATTTCCTACATTTTTCAAACCGATTTCAACAAAACTTCACTTTTTTTTTGCAGGTAATGTTTCTTATTGTCTTGCACACTTTTTTTTTTTTATTTTTACATTCAGAATGCTTTAAAAATTCCATTTACAAGACAATTGTTTATAATAAAATTCTATTCAATCGGTAGACTCATAACGATTGAAAACAATGTTTTTGTTTGAGTTTGGGTTTGACCAATTCTTAAAAAAAAAAAAAAAAAAAACTAATTAAGACATGCGTGTCCGTCAACCTATTACAATAATCTTTGTCAATTTTATTTTTTCAGTCTTTATGATGGTCGATACTTGATCTATCTTTATTGTTACATCCCCGGCAACGCCGGGCTCTACTGCTAATATATATATATATATATATATATATATATATATATATATATATAAAAAATAATATAATGATCATTTTGCAAGATTGGTACTATTGAGACCTTCATAATGCAATCACAGCTACGTTGGTCTGACCATGTGGCAAGGATGAGTGATGGTCGCATACCAAAAGTTCATTTTTACAGTGAACTCTATAGTGGTCATAGAAATGTTGGCAGACCTTGGCTCAGGTATAAAGATAAACTGAAGAGCAACCTTTATTGCGTCAATATTCCATTCAAGAACTTTGAAGAGGTAGCTATGAAGAGATCAGAGTATCGTTCTCGCTGACATTCAGGAATAATACGCCATCAAGAAGTAAGCAACGTTCGACTGCGTGAAACACGAAAGCAAAATAAGACAGCTAACAATGTTCCTGCTGCACTTGGATACAATAGATGCTTCTGTACTGTTTGTGGTCTTTTGCGCAATTCTCGAGCCGGTCTCAAAAGTCATAAGCATGCAGATAATTAGTTCGTGGTCGTTGGAACCTCATACGTCAAACTCGACGAGAGAGTTCATCATATATATAGAATGTATAAACATAAAAAAGTCTTTAAAATAATTGTCGGTGTTTGTCCATGTCATAATGTGTGACGTCATTTCTTTATATTTGGATACGTTTTGAGAGATTCATGGGAAGATTGTAGTTTAAAAGCAGTAAAATCGACCTTGATAATCGAACGATTCTCTGTAGCTCAATCGGTTAAGTCACGTCATATATATATGACGGTTCTGTTTCCAGGATAAAGGTTTGATTCCTTTTTTAATGGACGAATATTTTAAATATAAAAATTTCTTAATACATTCAATGCCTTAAATGTTATTACTTGTATGTTATTATAAAGGCTCTTTTTATAAAAAATTTATCTATAAAAGAATTTTAAAACATAAAATGTCCTAAATATAATTGTCTGGCTTTGTCCATTTCATTAAATATATATATATATATATTACATATATTTATTTAAATGAACAAAAAAATAATTTTTTTCATTTAAAATTTTAAATATTATTCCTAAATTTACCATATATTTATATCCATATATCCTCCTTGGGTCCACTATATTTTTTACCATAAATTATTGATAAATATATAAAGGTATATTTTTCCATATGTTTGAACAACTTTATTTGCGTTTCATCAAACAAATAATTTATCTATTTACCTTAAAGGCTCTCTGATAATCAAAAATTTTCCAAGGTTGAAATTTTAAAAGAAAAATTTTTTTATTTTTTTTTACATTTTTTTTCATTTTATTTTATAAGTTAAAAATAAAAATATAATTTATCATGGAACCTTAAAATTCTTTTTTATTCAAACCCGCATGCTGAATTTACTTTTGATTTAATTAACATCCGGATATCATCCTCATTGGGTCTACACAGACGGATTACCTAGTTTTGAGATAAAAAATATATATATATATATATATATATATATATATATATATATATAGTTTTTATATTATTATTATTATTCGGAAGAAGTTTATTTTGACATGAGACAAAGTTCGAAAAGCATTTTTGAAAATTTTTTTCGCATTTGTTATTTAGGCGTCTTCTAGAGAAAAAATTAAATATTATTTAAAATTTTAAAATTGATTTGTTCCAAAATTTAACTTAATTGTCAGTAAATTGTGTTCATAGTTGATACCAAATGTTGGCTTTTATTTTATGCCATTTATTTATTAATGACCTCAGTCCTTTTAAACATTTAATTATATATTATTGGTCTTAATCTGAAATTGGCTTTTTATATATAAAATCAATTATATCTATAACAAATGATGCACATATTTTGCTGTCTCAGTATGTGGAGAAAAGGTCTTTTTTAAATTTTTTTTTTATATAATAGACTATTATATTAATAAATATTTTATATGACGATATATAGATATTTATAAACAAAAACGGTAACTTTTTATTTTTTTGCTGAACTTAAAAATGTATATAATTTCACCATGGCCCCCTTTGAAAATTCTATTTTGCTCACAATGTAAATTTTACTGTCGTCTTGGCTAGATTTGCTAATCATTTGGCTTCTCCTTATATTGTATTGGTTTTGTTTTCTAAAAACCTAGTCTCTGTCAGTTTCTTTCTCTCTACCCCGTTTTCGTCCTTCGTCCCTTTGCATGTTTTCATTCTTTCCAATCACTTTAATCTGCGAATTTATAAATAAAATTATAGATCAATTTATATATATCTATATATATCCTATGTTTAAATTTTTTCTCCTTCTCAACACTCATTACTTATTTCGTTTAATTATATTATATATTTTATCTTTTTCTCACTTTCATATTTTTTTTCCTATATTATCGGCTGTAATGCCTTGGCTTAGTGTGATTCAGTGATTAAAAAAAAAAAAAAAAAAACAATGCAAAAAATCAACTGTATAATTCTTCAAAGATGCTAAAGATAGATATTAAACACCTTCTTAGAAATTCAGATAATTACATCGAACTCATCTGATTTTTTAATAGCCTGAACTTTTGGTAAATATTGAATTATGAAACATACTTCAATAATTCGTAAAAATGATAACTCATTTTTGTCCTGACCACTAATAGGATTTATTCAATAGATAGTGATAGACATATAAAAAATTAAGAAAAGATAAATATAAAACAGACCGCGATAGATAGATATTCAAATTGGATAATCGATAGATAAATAAAGAGAGATAGATAAATACTATATAGATAGATATAAAAGAAGATACCATTTAATACCTAGCTAGTTCATCCTTAGATATAATATATTGAAAAGATGAATCATCAAACAGTTTCGTAAAATCCACTAAATAGTTCTGTTTTTTTTTTTTTTCTGTCACTAAAACTGCATTGATTTTTTTTCATAGAATAATTCCTAAACTTGCATTTTGCTCTTTCTAGCAGAGTTTATTAACATTGATTGCTGATATAATTTCCATTCTACTTACAGTAATGCACGAAAATATCTTTTGTCGCACTCGACAGCTTTTCACATTTGATTTTCGTCTCTTTTCTTTCGTTATTGGTTCGCCGCTTTTTTTATATTCCCGATTACCTGATCTTGGGCGAACTGATATAATTTACCATCTGATGTCCTTCATCTTTTTTTGAACAATGCCGTCATTAACTTTTCTTCTAGCTGAGGCTCATCTGCTTTTTCTTTAGTTTTCTTTTAGAATTTTCTTTTTTTTACTTTTCGATTAACACATTACTTAATGTTATACTTATATATATATATATGTGTGTGTGTGTGTGTGTCTGTGTCTGTGTGAGTTTCTGCACACACAACCATATAAGCTTATATAATATAAACATAGAAATACACGTACACATATATTATATTGCTTTTGTATATGAATTCATATATATGTATTTGCCAGTTTAACATGTGCTTTAATTCCTATACATGTGTGTGTATATATGCGTGCGTGTTTTTATTGCTTTTATGTATATACGAAGTTGACATCGTTTAACAGATAGATAGATATATGTAAATAATGACAGATATCAAGATATGAAAATGTAGATAGATAGATAGATAGATAGATAGATAGATAGATATGAAAGAAATAATAAATATGAAAGATGCGATGGATAGATAGATAGATAGATAGATAGGTAGATAGATACGTAAATAATGATAGATAAAAAAGATGAATTATATAAAAAAATGATAGATAGATATAAAGAATTTATGGCTAGATAATAGGTAAAAAGATATTTCCAATAATTGAAATAGATAGATAATATATAAAAATAGATTTGAATTATGAAGAACAAAGCGATAGATAGATAGATGGAAGATAGATAGATAGATAGATAGATAGATAGAAGTGAACATTTTGTCTTTATTCATAGTGTCTTTTTACAGATATATTTTATATGATACTCTTAAACATATATATATATATATATATATATATATATATATATATATACATGGATCTAATCAGTAAATGTTTATTAAAATGAATTTAACTGAAGATAAGAGAAAATGTGTGTCTATAATTGTGTATTTGGGCAGCAACGACTCTTTTAATTTTCATTTAAAAACGACTAAGTACTGCCACTAATTTTTGTGTGTGTGTGTGATTTTTGTTTGTTTTTTTCTTTGTTTTCTGGACATAAAATCTATATAGATTGTCTGAATATTCTGAATGTCCGATTGCTTTATATAGATAGATAGATAGATCGGCTTATAAAATTCGCGTAATGAAGATTTATGAACTGGGCTTCCATGTCTCGACTGTAAATATCTGATGACCGACTAACCAATGCGGAACAAAAAAATCCGACCATGAATTATTGCAATTTTGTTTAGGTCTGGTCTGGTATATCTGTTGAGGTTTTCCGTCCTCAACTCGTTGCGTTCCTCCTTTAGGTTGGCACTGCGAGAATCATCAAAGGTGGAAACGGCCTGGTGGACGGTACAGCGCCAGGATTGACGGTCAGTAACAAGTGTTGACCACTGGCGATGGTCAATGTGGAAATTTTGTTAAGTTTGGAAGGAAGTCCTTATAACGCTTCTTTGGTGCCCCTCTTTCACGGTGGCCAGTGGAGAGTACGCCGTACAGGGCTATTGTTTGCCGGCGATGGTCCCCCATGTCTTCAGCAACATGGCTTCAATGCTGGTGATTTCCGCATGTTCAAGGACCTCAACGTTGGTGACGTAGTCACTCCAATGAATGTTGAGGATGGTACGGAGACATAACGCTGATGGAATCTCTCAAGGAGTCGTAAGTGGGGGCGGTAAGTTACCCACGACTCAGGCCGTACAGCAGGATGGGGAATACGACGGCTCTATAGACGCTAATCTTGGTACACTTCTTCAGATGTTGTCCCAGAGTCTTCCGAAAGTGCTGTTTGCCTTGGCCACTCTGTTGTCTACTTCCCTGTCGAACTTGGCATCTGATGTCTCGCCGATGGTGATGTGGGAAGGGTGATACTCTTCTCTGGTGGAGGACCTTCGTCTTCTTCAAGCTGACCTCGACTCTGAAGAGCCGGGTTGCCACTACAAAGCAGGGCGTTAGGTGCTGCAGAGCTCTTTCGGCGTGGGCGATGAGGGCAGCGTTTTCGACGGAGAGGAGGTCACGGAACAGCTGCTCCTGAGCTTAAACAGCCTGCCATCAAGGCGGTAGTGGATATACATAGCATCGAGGTCTTCTTTGGCCTGTTTATATATATGTAAATATAGATATAGATAACCTTTCTTAGCCTTTTTACTAACATTTTATTTAAAAAAAAAAACGCCAAATACCCCAGTAATATCCCTTTATGCTTAATATAAATTAATATTCACAATTTAAAAAAATATTTTTTGTTGTTACTTTGTATATAGAATTAATATCAAGTCAATTTTTAAATGCCAAATAAACTTTTAAATTAATCCCCTTATTAATATGGTCTGTGCCAACATTACGTTAAAAAGATATTTTTATTAAAATTTAAATTCCGTAATAATTTGTATACAGTTAGCACCTGAACACTGCGTTGTACATAAAAGCGCTGGTTTGTGCTACCGATGAAGGATAATTTGGATATATATATATATATATATATATATATATATATATATATATATATATACAAACAACCCAAAAAAAAAATTTTTTAAGTGCGTATTGCCAGACATGAGCAAGTGGCAACACTGCAAGACAGTGACCTTGAGCAAGTAAACATTTCGCCATTTAGAAGATGAAATTCACAGTATCCAAGCTGAGATGTTGCAGCAGTCAATGAGGAATCTCAACAGCAGATTTCAAGAATGCATTCGTACAGGAGGACGCCATCTACAGGACGTAATTTTTAAAAAATGAAAATTCCATCATTGTTTCTTAAATGGCATGTTTTAAGGTTTCAATTACTATGAATAAAATATTTTTCTTCCATCACTCTTGGTTTTAGTGGATTGTTAAAAAGTTCCCATTTTTTTTGGGTCACCCAATATATTACATTCACACATTTAAATTTATATATAATATATATATATATATATATATATATATATATATATATATATATATATATATATATATATATATATATATTAATAAAGGATTAATGTAAAATATGATTTGTTGTACAAAATTTTATCCTGCATCTGAAAAGACGAAATTTATTTTTTTATTAAAACTCATGAATAAATAATACTTTTGAAATAAATAAAACTGAAAATGGAATTGGCTAACTGGTCTCTTTATAAAATATCTTAAACTTGACCCCAACAAAATTGAGGTTTATAAATTATAATAGAATTATCACTAAAAAAGATTTCTTGAACAATATATATATATATATATATATATATATATATGCTAATGAGATTTCTTGATAAACGTTTGTTTCCAAATTTGGTATTCAAAATAAAGAAAATTGACAAAATTTTCTGTTAAGTTGAATTTAACTAGAATGATCTTTCAACTGGCATTCTTATTATAGAAAAGAAAAAAGAACGTTCTTACTTTTACTAATTTTAAATGAATGTTTAAAATGTTAGAAGTTTGCGATTAATTAAAAAAAACTATATCTTGACCTATATCATCTAAGAAATTCAAAACGCCATTTTTTGTACAATATCTCGCGATAATACAAACTATATAAAAAACATTCGTATATAAAAATATATGTCATACCCAAAATATATGCATACAAACACATTAAGCAATTTATTTCGCCATTTTATAATTTGAGTTTTAATTTTTGTTTATTTTTTTGTTTTGTTTACAATATAGAAGGGTCCATTTAGGCAGCATCTGTGAATTAATTCAAACCACCATGAAATTTTAATTTTACGACATAATTTATTGGGAAACAATATTCGCGCTGAATTTCTATAGTAAACCATCAGACAATTTGTTTATTTGTCAATCTGAGGACAGTGCAGAATATTCAGAAAGAGTTAGATGAGTCTAATGGTGATTACGAAGGTGTTTGGACATTACTAGTTATGGGGATATTTTGCCCATTCATCTTCCCACTAGGTCTCAGACTAACACAGATGCCTGCATCAAAACATCGAGGTTTAGTGCTGCCCTTTCAAGAAAAAGGTGTCTGAAAGACCTATGTCTGTTAACAGTTTTTGCACCATGTCACCAAAGTAGGAGAACCCAGTCAAGGCTCTCAGACAATTTCTGATGACCATATCACCCTTGGCTATCTAACTCCCCAGTCTGCAACCCCTTTGATTGATTATGGGTGGGGTTTTTTTTGAGCGAGAGACTAAAAAATAATCTTTTTAAATTAAAAAATTGAACTGAAAGCAAGGATTATATTTCAATTCACTAAAAAAACAAGGAGACCGTTTCACAGATTTTTAATTCTGAAAATCAAATTTCCATTGGTTTGCCAAAATGGTGATTTATAATAATTTAAAATAAATATAGATATAATATAGTTTTGTATAATTTTGATAGATATAAAAATGTTAAATTGGGATGTCAGTGTTATTTTCATTTTTGCTTAATTAAATGACAATTTATCCATATTATGTCTTAATATATATTTATACATTTTTTTTTTTTTTTTTTTTTTTTTTTTTTTGTTTTATTTTTCTCTTTTAATTCTGTGTTTTGTGTACATTTTTGTTGGGAATTAAGTATAGAAATTTTTTTTTTTTTTTTTAACTTATTATCCATTTATTATTTTTTAAAACAAATCTATTTATAAAAAATTAAATGATTATTAGTCACTTGTTAATTTTTTTTGAACTTTTAATTAGAATAAAATGTGAAATTTTTACACCTCACCATTGTATAAACATATAAAATCCATTGATTAAATGATGTCATGTTTAATTGATAGGTGATTTTCATAAAAAGTGGATCAAACCCTAATATTCCACCTGAAGGATAAAATAAACATTATTCTTTTTTTTGTAAATTATTTTAAATTTTTGATTCTTTAATTTTGGGGATATATATATATATTTCATATATTATATATATATATATATATATATATATATTGCTTTCAACACATAATATCTGTCTATATTTTAGATGAGTTAGGTTTAACACTATTTATTATTCGGAAAATATTGTCCTCGTCTTTGTCTGTGATATTTAATTGTTTAAAATTTCAAAAAAACTTTTTTAGTATCTGTTTATATTTCTTCAAGATATTATATAAAAAAATTTAACAATTATTCGGACTAAATGTTTTCAAAATTTTCGCCATCTTTATTATTTAATAATTTCAAAAGATTTCAGATAAACTTCTATATTTCTGAGATTAATATTATCTACAAATTTATAAATCACTTCGGACTATTGTCCTCGTCATTTTCGCCATATTTTATTACAATTTCAGCCTTTCAGTATCTGTTATATTTATGATGTGAGATATTATATAAATTATTTAAATTATTAGGACTATTGTCCTTAATTTTGTTCGCCATATTTATTACAACGTTTCATCTGTTTTCAGTATCTGTCTATATTTCTGAGATGAGGTATTATGTTTATTATTTATATTATTCGGACTATTGTCCTCATCTTTATGTTGTGTTATTTATTTTCAACGTTTCGGCCCTTTAGTATATATATTTATTTATATATACGTATTATTTACATTTTTGAACAGAATTTTTTTTCCATATGTTCTTTTTTTTTTTAATAAATTTTCATGTTTCAGTTTGAAATTGAAAAAATATTTAGATATCCGAATACAACGATATATTTGTGTCAAAATATTTTTGATATATATATAAATAATCAAAGTTATTAAAGACGTTAAAATTTTTTCAGAACAATAAGAAAGAAAATTTTATAACTATTATTTATTTTACAAAAATTTTTTTAAATAAAATCGATGAGGAGCGTAAATAAATAAATTCTAATGGATTTTCAAAATGCTTTGAGTTCAATCTTGAGCAATGAAAAGTTTTATATATTTTTTAACTTATACAGATATGCTAAATTGTAAATAGACGAGTTTAATGTTTTATATCAAACTAATTATCTTATTTCATTTTTATATATATAAATATTATATTTATATAGAAAATATTATTTTTTTCCTGATGCTGATTTTGTTTAACAACCTTCAGAATTTTGTTGTAAACTTTCTTTTTCATCGATTTTTTTGTTGAACGTTAAATGAATTCTTATATTGTATTTTTTTATATATTCAATGAAGAATGTGTTTTCCGTGTTTTAAATTAAAGTCCAGCTAAGAAAGAGAGAAATGTTTGGCTAAAAAAAAAGAAAAGAAATTCACACTTTTTTTTCATTTAAGGAAAAAAAACTTATCCAAAAAAATTCCATGTTTTTTTTTTAATTTTAGCATTTTTTTATTTTTTTCATCACTTAAAACATAAAAGAACAATATTTATTTAGAAACAAAATTTAAAAATTTAATTCAACAAAAATCTACCAAAAATAAAACGACCGAAAATATTTTTTTTGAATTTTTAGAGTTTTTCTGTACTGTATTGTCTTAATAGAAAACACAAAAATTTATGAATTGTTCCAATGGAATTTAAAATTTTTGATTGTTGAAGAACAGAAAAAATAAATTTGATTCAAATTTTTGCTTTATATATTTCTTTCATATTGAAAATTTTTTTTAATCTGTTTTAAAATTTTTAATTTTTTTTCAACAATTTCAAACATTTGTTTATATCATTTTAAAATTTTTTCGTTACAGACTGAGTTTATGAAATCATGAAAATTTATTAAATCTTTTAAATATGTTTTAATAAAAAATATTTTTTTTTGATAAAATATTGATAAAAAATTTATTTTTATTTAACTCTACATTGTTTCCAGAAAAAATTTAAATTTTTTTTTTTTTTTTTTTTTTTAATTATTTAAAAAATAAATTTTTATATTTTTTTTCTTATATTACATAAAAATAAATTTTATTTATTCAAATATTCTAATATATATGGAAATAGTTAACGAACCTGTTTAATAAAATTTCAAATTATAAAATTAATAAATAAATATTACCTTTCCAAATTTTTATTTCAATATATATATTTATATATATATATATATATATATATATAATAATTGTATCTTGGAAATAATCACCAAAAAGAATAAAAAGGAAAGTTGCTAAAATAACGTCAAAAATTACCACAAAAAAAATATTTTCTTCAAAAATTCGTCATTATTTTTTTATTTTAACTTCAAGACAAAATAGATTGTTCTGAAATTTTATGTAAATTTAAACGGTGTCAATTCTCTTTCATATGTGTAATGTTAAATTAAAAATAGAGTCTTAAATAAAAGAAAAAAAAAAAAATTAAATAAAACAAAATAAACGATATTTTGATGTTTATTATCTATTCTCTTTTTTAAATTAAATGAAACTACTATAATAAAAAAATAAAAACACTAAAATATTTATTTAAAATATAAATAACTACTCATGAACGGCTGATCGTTTTTTTCTTTAAATATTTTTTTCGGTATTTACCGGTAGTAATTTGATATTTTATATGTTCGTTTTATTTTTTTTATTCATTAATTGAAGATTTATCTGAATATCCTTTTAAAATGTCATCAAAAATATAATTAATTTTTTAAAAAAATACAACTTTTATAATTTTTTTATATTTGTTTATAAATGAAAATTAATGTTTTAAAAAAATTGTTTACAAGCTAATCCCCAAATATTAACTTTACTTTTATAAAATAAACATTAAAATTTTATAATTTAATAATGCATTTCAAACTTTATTTTTTATTTATTTTGAAAAAAATTTTTTGTATAAATTCTGATAATACATATATTTTCTTTGTCAGATATTTTAATAAATTTTCAAAAGTATCCCAAAAAGTTTGCTAAGTTACCGTGGAAATTTTTATAAGGCTATATAGCGGCTAGCCTTATTTAAATTCCATGGTATACTTTTTGATGTTCATGGGTGATGTATCTTATAATCTTGTTGCCAGATTTGCCAATGCAAAATCTTGGATTTGAGGGATATGGGCTTTCTTATCCCTAAATATTAATATAAAACTTGATATTTATATAGATAAATGTAAAATTGATAGAGCAATGGTTAAAATGAAAACAAATGCCCATCAACAGCATGATGAAATGGTGGAAAATTTTTGTATTGGAGTTGATGGGAGAACTCAAAAGACACACTAATGTACAAAAGGAAATATTGGGGAAAATGGAAAGATGAAAAAAAAACAAAAAAGAGAACGCCACTTGACTGTCACCAAAACATGACACATGAAAGTGAATATCTGACACCTAAGGTTTTTTTAATATTGGTGCAATTATTTCTTTTTTTTCGCAAAAATGATGTTCTTGCAATGAATTCAACAGTGTGATCACTATCAAGGCTATCCTTGTTGACAAACACTAATGCCAATTCATGCTGTGAAGGTGGATTTGCTGCAAAATCTTCTAGAAAGAAAACTTAACAGAAATCTTCATACTATTGGTTGCTCCTTTACACCAAAATAAACTTCCGTTTAGTAGCTCTTTTTTAAACATGTAGATGGTACCACAAAATAGCCCCAACCACATTCAATGGTCCATAAATCAGATTATTTTGCAAATGATTACCATAATTTACCCCAAATATCATTTTCATCTTGTTGGCAGTCCTCTGGATTCTATTTTTAAAATTGAAAATGCAGATACCCTTAGTTGTGACCAAAGATTCCTTTATGAATATTACAGTGGGTATTTGTAGAGATAAGATGGACTTTAGATTTGCATCATGGAAAATTGGTCCATTAAACCAGTCAAGGTGGTTAACTTTAGGCATTAGTCTGATGTGTTTATGGACTCATGGTGCATACCCACGAAATATTTCAACCAAACTCCACAGTTTAATAAATTTTATTGTGAACGTGTATGCCATTTGCCGGTTCAAAAATAAAAGAAATAACAAGTTCCACAATCAGCAAATGTATATTTTCAAGATGATCCAAAGGATTAGGAAGCAACCATATGAAATCCAACAGATCGCATTGAAAAATATACTGTGGCACCATTTACGAGGCAGAGAAAAGAAGAGAAAGAAGGGAAGGCAGAATGAAAGGCGAGACTAATCATAGATGATAAACAGCCACACACATGGCTAAGAGACAATGAAAATATTGATAAGTAACAAGTGAAAAAGGGTGTCATTACAATGACAGGGAATTTCTGAGTAAAAAAGAAAAGGAAAAGAAAGAAACAGATGTGTTTTGATAACGGCTGTGTTATCTAGACCGTAAACAAAACGGCTGCTCACTGGCCAAAAAAAAATTCAATTGAAAATGCTATTTCGATAAGTGACGAAAAACAGGCCACTAAAAAGGACTTTGGACAGATATGAAAAATTAAATCCCACACAAGCAGTGTCCGCTGACCGAATTTTTTTCGACGAAACAACTTTGGCCTGCGATAATAAAATTATGTTATCAGAAATATGTACCGAAGGAAAATGAATGGGGACCCAGAAATTTTTTTCTTTCTTCCTTGGAGGCGACAGACTGACTGAAAACTTTGGGGATATTTCTTTTTTGAAGCCATGTTAAGAATACCACCCATCTTGATAAATTAGCGATAAAATACCTGACAAACACCACGTGTAAAACAAGAGTTGTCATATTGTCCGTTTGCGGCTAGAGAAATGATAACGGCGATTTAAAGGGAAGAAAAAAAGAAAGAGAAGATTTAATTTTTTTTTAGTTAAGCAAGATATTTTTTTTTTCCGAAACAAAGCCACGGATTGTTCACGCCCGACTAAGACATCATTGGTCAAGTGGTGATCACGTGACGCACGAAGGAGGAGGAAAGATACCCGACCAAGACCTCATTGGCCGAGAGTGATCACGTGACGCACGAAGAAGGCTGTCGACGCCCCATCCAGAGTATAAGTATGAGAAGCTGCTACGAAGAAGTGGGGAGGGCAGTTCACGCCCCTCAGAAGTATGGTGAGAAAGTGGGGTGAGAAAAAAGGTTCCCAAAAATGGAAAAGAGTGGAAAATCCCTAACCAGAAATAAAAGAGGTGGATATGTATTTAGAATTATCGAGGAACCCCCCGACGCCAACAGACCCACCCCGGTTTTGGTCGGCGTCAATAAAAGCGAGGCCCCAACAGGCCCCAACAGGCAGAAATCAGTTTCGGGCTCGAGTTTCCAGAGATGAGTTCCAGAGTCAGAGTTGAAACCGCCTCGAGATAGCAGAGTTGAGACCCCAGATTCACGCAAACCAAGATTCACGGACTCCTCTTCAACCCAAGAACAATTATTTTGAAGAGCGACTTAGAACCAGACCACCGAAATAAGTTTTTTTTTACTTTCGTCCAAAGACACACCGAAACACCAATTTCTTAGAGAGCAAACAACTTGAAGCGTTAAAACTTGCCTAACGGAAAACGACGTGTCACAATCCACAGAACGGGTCGGGAGATAGATGCAGTCCTATGTATCGAACAACTAGACATAAAGTTTGTTACCTTTTTTTTTTGATACTTTGAACTTTTGAGTTTTCATTTTATTTTCTTTTATGCATATTTGTGTGTTATCACCCCCGTTGAACTCAATTTGCATTACGGCCCCAACCACTGTTTGATCTCGTCTGTCTAAGATCAATTCACAACGTGGGTAGGCAGACTGGAGATCAATGCAGTTACCTTGGTAACCAGGCGTTGGAAGCGAGTTGGGAACGACGAGGCTGATATCAAATCTAACCAGATTCCCACCCGAATCACCAAAAGGTTAGAACGTCACATTTGGGTGCCGCGACCGATACCAAGCCAGTTGGTCGTCACAGGACGAGACAACACGACTGACGCGACAGGCGGACGTCACGTTTGGAGCAGCGACACCCGGACGGAGCAGCGAGGAGCGAACAACAGCTGGCGCCGCGGCGAGGACGTCACAATTGGTGCTGTTTGGGGACGTCAACAACTGGCGCCGTGGTAGATCAGGATAGAACGTCACAGTTGGCGCTGCGACCGGGGGACGACGTCATAATTATTTTTTTTTTCAAATATGGTATTTATTGTAAATATATGTCTCTCAGATTTTCTTTAAATTTAAATATAAGAGATATATATATATATAAAATATATTTATTTTATTGTATCTCAATATAATTATCAATTTTTTATATTTATATTGTATATAAATAATTTTTTTTAATTTTTATATTGTTTTCAAAGATCATTTTTTTAATTTTTTTCAATTTTTATAATTTTGACCAAATATTCAAACCTATTCCTGCTTCTAAATTCACCCATTTATTTGCACATTTTTGAAAGACTTTTCATATCCCTTTTCTATTTTGTTTTTTAAAAGAATTTTTCGGAATCTTTGCATCAAATGATTTTCTTTCAAATTGTGTAAAATATTTTTTAACGATTTCAATTTATTAAAATATAAATTTCTCTTATAAAATTTAATTTTTATTTTCGTCTGTACGCTTTTAAAAAGGGGAACAAATTATTTTTTAGTTAAAAAACTATCAGAACTTCTAAATAATTTTCAAATAATCTGATTTGAAATTTTGCTTAATAGTTTTATATTATTTAATTTTTTTTTTAAGTTTGTTTAGTTTTTTGTAAAATATGCAGAAATTGAATTTTTAAAAGTATAATTTGCTCTGGCTTCGTATAAACGTGTAATTTCTTTTATTTTAAACCTTCCAATTTTCCACAAAAACAGGTCCTCTGTTGTCAATAATTCTTTCTTAATCTAATAGGCATTGTCATTGGTAATTACATTCGTTTACCGATTTAATACCGATTACCATATAAATATTTATATAAAACATATATATATGATGAAATATATTGTTTAGGCAAATCAATTTTATCAAAAAGATGAATAATAAAATGTATGATAAAGGAGGACCATCAATAATTAACTTTTTTTTATAAAATTTTATCAAATTCATCCGGGATATCGTTACTGCAATACGGGCAATAAATTCGCGCCTTAATTTGGGAAAAAATTTATGCCAAGAAAATTGGTGACGAGCAGAAACGTTATCAATTTTTTTAAATTTTTTTGATATTGGAAATTTCTAATAGATAAAACCGAAATTGAAAAAGTTCTCCATAAAAAAAATTTCTTCATGTGAAATATAATGATTTTTTCTATTTTTTTTTAAATATATTCAGTTTGAAATCATGATTTTTAATTTTCTTAATTATGGAAACGTAGAAAAGAATGAGATGAAAACATATAAAAAAGTTGGTTAGAACAACATTTTGGAAATAAATTCTAAGAAAAATTTCATTCAAGAAAAAAAAGAACTTTATATGGAATTTTTCATATCTATCCGGGTAATATTTTTTATTACTAATAGATTCATAAAAAATACAAAATAAATGAAAACTGTTTTGAAAAAATTTTGTTAATCCTAATATTTCTATTTAAATAACTCCAACGAAAATGGCTCTGATATATTTGCCAACCATTAGCCGAATTTGAAAAAAAGAAACAAATGTATATATTTCCGCATTATATACTATATTTTTTATAATTATTCTTTAAACAATCCAATATTTAGCAAAAAAGAAAAACTCAAAAAATTATCTTAATTAAATCTCTCTATATTCCTTTTGAATCGCTTGAGAAAGTTTTTTGAACTTGGCTTTTGTGAACAAATAAAAGAATTTTGAAAACTTTCAAAAAATTCTTAATGCCATTAATTTATAAAAATAAATATATATATTCCATTACTATGGTTGCCTCGTATCATTGAAAAATTAAACAAAACTTGAAAATAAATGATTGAAATATGATTGTTAATAGGTGTTTGAAATAATTTTTTAATCATAAAATTTGAAATGTGGGAAAAAAATCCAAAATATTTAAATATTTAAAGTGAGATATATATTATATATATATATATATATATATTTTATATATATATATATATATATATATATATATATATATATATATATAATTTTTTCTATCTATATAACCTTTTTCTTAAAGACTATTAAAATCAAATATTTAAAAAATACGATATTTAATTTCAGACTTCGTAATTTTTTTTTTTTCCAATTTAACCATTTTCAAAATTATTCAATAATTAACTTAAAAAAGTTTCATCTGAAAATTCTGAATTTTTTGCTGTGAATTTTCATTCTGTAAACCGTCGTAAAAAAAAATCTAAAGTTCATTATTTATTTGCCTGCGTCAATCATCAATCTTCTTTTTCATTGGTAGTTCTAAACGAATTTTTGAATAAATTTTTTATATGTGTCAAGCCATTTACACAAGGCTCATGTGATAGTTCAAGTCACTCATTTCCTTAAATTGTTCTCCCAAAATTTCTATGATCTTGTTCAGTTTTAAATATTATCCAAAAGGTCAAGTCATATATTAATTTTAATTTGATTTTTCATTGTTTCACGTCCTCGTTTAGTTTTTCTGTATTCTAACCCGGTCTAAAAAGACCTGTTGCGTACGGAAGATAATTTATCCTGGATTTTGGAATCATTTTTTCAATTTCGTTTTAACTTCTTTCTTTTTAAACAAAAGATAAATGCGTCAATGAATTTTTGCGTATTTCTGAATTTTGCACAAAACCGAAAGCAATTACCATAAATTCAGGAAAAAAATTCAAAATATTAATTATATTAAAAAAAAATTTTAAATTTTTATTTTAAAAATAAATTTTCTTTTATCTTTGTTTAAAATTTAATTTAACAAGATAACAGTTTATAAAATTTAAATACAAGATATTAACAAGTATGTTTTTGTTTTTCGATTTTTTTTCTTACTAATATAATTGTAATTTTCCTCGTCACATTTTTTTTTTAAGCTTAATTTGATTTTTTTTTTTCTTAACCAAATTCAATTTTTTTTTTCTATGATCCATAAAATGTTTGAATCTATTATAAATTTGGGGTACACAGTGCTAGGATTGATTAAAACTCGTAAATATAAATTTTTTCTTGAGTTAAAAAAAAATAATTTACTTTTTATTTATGGTCGATGTTTCTGCTTGTTTTTTTAATTAATTCCATTTGTTTTTCCCTCCAGGTATAAAACAATCCAGAAAAGATGATAAGTTTTTAAAAAATTGTCAAATTTTATTTAATTTCACCAACCTGAATAAATAAATCCATCAACACAAATGTCCACACACAATCTCTTTCTATGGTATTCTTACGCTCGTCTTTCAATATATCTAAGGTTGTTTGGGATTCTTCATTTGGAAGAAACTTCTCAAACAACAGAATGCAGACAGATGTAAAATAAAATATTTTATACAGCGTTTTCTTTGGTCAATAAGAAATTTTTGTTTCATAATAACATTTTCATTATTCCGTGAAAAATCTTTCTTCATATTTAATCACACCCAACCTTCCATGTGAGAATGATTTTCTGTCCTCTTTTCATTCATCATTTAAGATCATCAATTTTTTTTTTTAAGTTTTCTCTAAGTTTAAAATTTTGCGATATTATTAAAAATCATTAAAATCATATATTAACAATCGACAAAATTGATATTTATCATAATTAATTTTTTTACCATAAAGGTATCTATTAAAATACATATATATCAATATATATATATATATATATATAAATATATGATAGTTATTTAATTTGTCCTTTTTTTGTGTGTGTGTGTGTTGAGAATAAAATTTTGAAAAGATTCATAAAATACAAACTTGTCCCAGCCGGCTATTATTGGGATCAATGCGACATTATAACAATTTGTTGTTTCACATTTTTTTTGTGAATAGTTATCGGTTATTTAACATGAAAATCGCAAAGTGTTTAAAAAAAAATTAAAAATTTCATTTATCGTTCTTGAAACATCCAGAACAAAATTTAATATAAATTTCCAAAAATATATTAAATGCCTATAATTTATAACAGAAGCCATTGGTTTATACCAACGGCTTCCCATACTTAATACTTCTCATTTTCACTCTTCGCGTGGTCATGTGACGTCACGAGCTGCGACGCGATTTTCGCTTCCGCGTCTTGTATATACGAGTTTGTCGTTGCTTTGAAATTTTTCATGCAACAAAAAAAAACTATCATTATTGTTTCGTCCGTGTATTGTTTGATATATTGAAATTTGTCATCTTTGATAATGGCTTATGTAAGCCGAAAGCTTAGATTGGATTTAAAAATGTATCAATATGGTGTTTTTTTATTTCATCTTTCAATGATAATGTTATTAAGCTTATCAGACAATATGAAAGGAACTTACTTAAAAAAATAAATAAAACTACTTTTCCATCTTAAGGTGTTGGAAATTTCGTTTTACATCAGGTCCAAATAATGTTCTGAAATTTGCAAACAAAGAGATTGTTTGCTTCATTGACTTGTCGAAATTCTGCGGTCTTCTAGCAGCTTGGTTGGTATAATTTTTTTTCCTTCCCTGTCCATTCATTCATGTCATCCATGACAGAAATTTTCTTTTCCTCAACAATCCTTCCCCGTTAATAGTTCTGACGAGAGGGGACGAAACCGGTCGACTGGTGTGTTTTATTTTAAAATATCATCATGGCCTACAATAAAAATTTCTAGTTTTTAAAGCCTTAATACGCTTTTTTTTACCGTTTCAAACCTATTTAAATATATATATATATATATATATATATATATTTACATATAAAAAAATTAACTCAAATATCGGAATAACTAATTCATAAAATATTTTAATTTCTTTTTCGTCAAACTAAGTATTTGTATATTGCTGTAAAAAAAATACATATTTCTATTAAAATAAAAAACATCGAGCTTATCTGTGATTAGTTTTAATAAATTAATTTATAGGTTCCCATGGATTATATATATATAATCATAACCTGTATATATATATATATATATATATATATATATATAATAAAATTTAATAAATTAATTTAAACATTTTCTAACTATTTTCGATAGATTCCTTTCATATTCACGGAAAATATTCATTTTTCGTTAGTTATTGAATTTTTCTCGTTCTTCTGAAAATATATGTTATATTTATACATTCTTTATTCTCCGAGTTAACTCGACATTCGTTATGTTATTAAACGTATTGATAATTATAGTATATATATTTATATCCCTGCTTATTGAAAGTTTGTTATTTGTTTATTATGCTTTGAATTTATTTTTGGCACAGTTTCAATTAGGTAACTAGATATGTTAGAAAATTTTTCCGACATAAGTATTCGAAAAATAGAGGAAAAACTATTACTACGAACACTGATAGTTTAAAAACTATCTATTATACACATTTTAAAAATTTGCTTTATTATATATATATATATATATATATATATATATATATATATATTGTTCCATTTAATTAATATTGTTTATACGTTTAAATTATAAATATAAAAAAGTAAATGCTCCGTTTTTTTAAATTAAATTTACCAGCCTGAATGTTCGAATGAAATTTCTCCTTTGAAAAATATACAGAACTCTTTAAAGGAATAGAATCTGTAACTTTAATGGGATTTTTCATTTTAATCGGACGTTTTTCCAATGCCATTCAGCTGGTTTGAATATTCTGAATTTTCAAAGTCCTTGACTGTTTATAAACACACATCCCTTTATATCTATTTCTCTCGATCGATTTAATCTTTTCCCGAAACATGGACCTTAACGTAAACAATGACAATTATTGTGAAATGGTTTAATATATTTTCCATGTTTATATATTTTTTTCTAAAATATATTTTTATAGATATAATTTGTAGTATCCTTTTTTCAGTGTTATTTACATTTGCCGACCAGAATGCCAGCCAGAATATTCGAGAAATTTCGTAGAAAATACGCGCTCTCTGACAGAAATCGAACCTGTAGCCCTAATGGGAACCGTCATTTGATCTGCTGTTAGCCATCAAATTCAGATCAAATATGGATAGGAATCTATGAATTCAATCTCCAAAACTCTTAATTACTTATGGTTTTCTTTTACACTTCATTTTCCATTACACCATCTACGCGTCCATGCCTACAGCACCTAATATTCCCAAGCGGACACCCATCTAAGTACTGAAAAGTCTCGATGTTGCTTAACTTTGGTGAACCGGTGTTTCAACGTGATGTGGCCGTATTTTTTTTACAGTATTTTTGAAAATGATAATACAATCTTTTTTTATTTTTTGAATACTTTCCTGGTCTATTGTCCCTAAAATATATTTAATTTCCTTGATAAAAATTTCAAAGAAAATCTACAATATTATTGGTCCTAATCTGGCATCTCAATTTAGTCAATTTCCACCGACGTAATGTAGATTATATATAAATATATATATATATATATATATATATATATATATATATTTATATATGGGGTCATGATATATAAAAATTTATATATCAAAATAATTTGGGGTGAAAAATTTTAAGGACAAAAAAATAAAGTTTTTAGTGTGACGATTTTCGTTTTGTTGACTTTATCAGACTAATTTTGTTTATCTTGTTGCTACAAAACTAATATAAACTGACATAAAGAATGCGTTTAAGCGATTGTGCAATGAACGTGAAAAGTCCACACTTGATAATTACGCAACATTGTTATCTGCAGAGTCAGAAATAGTAAATTAAATTGCGTTCGGACAAGTGTTTTTATATTACTTACACCGTAGGTACGTAGGTAGGCTGGTAAGAAGTTCATTATTAATAAATAGATTAATATTATTATCACCAACTAAATTATCAAAGTCTTTCCCGCCATTGTGGAGACAAAAAAAAATGTCTGTATTATGGCAGTAATTGAGAGAAAAACAATAGAAAGTTGTAAGTCGTGGGGTCGGACATAAATGAGGTATCTCTATATATTTCGGCAAATTATTGGCCGACAATTGATAAGCAAATATTGTTCTGTTTCGCTTTGCGTCAAGAAAATAAAAACAAAAATGGACAAAAAATATGGAAATTTAAAATGCCAATGGGTATGGTATCATATACTCATATGTGGCAATCGGTTTTAAAATTTCAGTTGACTAGTTTCACCACGTTCTCGCTGTCTCTCATAAATATCTTTCAAAATCTCTCGGTGTTTTTCTTTTCTTTTCTTTTTTTTAATTTATTTCTTTTCTTTTTTTTTCTGTTTTGTCCCTTTTTTTCCGTATTCATATATCACCTTTCTTTTTTTTTTTCTATAAATTTTCAAAAGATTAAACCTGGACCTGACTTTTATCTGTCTCTCCTCGTTTCTCTCCCCGTTTCACACTTTTCCTGTCTCTCTCTCACTTTCTTTTTCTCGTTTTCTCTCTCTCTCTTTCTTTCTTTCTCTCTCTCTCTCTCTCTGTTTCGTCTACACTTTCCCCTATTTTTTTTTCTGTCTTTTCGCTCTATCATTCTATTTATTTTCTCTTTCTCTTTTTCTTTTTCTTTCTCTCTGAATCTCTCTCATCTATTTATCTATCTATCTATCTGTCTATCTTTTTTCTCTCTCTCTCTTTATTCTGGCTCTCGTCTATTTCTCTTAAAATCTTTCTCTCTAAAAAAAAAAGAAAAATCCCCTATAAAGTTTCTGTTCTCTGGTCTCTAATTCCAAAAAAAATCTGAAAATTTACTCTTTCTCCTGCCTGTCTCTTTTTTTCTTCACTGTTATAATCTCCCTCTCTTTATCAATTTTTCCTTTCTATTTTATTTTTTCTCTCATATTCTGTGAATGAAAAATCTCTTGTTTTCTCTATTTTTTTCCTTTTCTCTCTACTATTTTTTTTTCTCAAATTTCTTTATCTCTCTGCTTTATTTTCTTTATTTTCTCCCCCTCTAGTAACAATCAAATCATCCTGAAAATGCCGGTTCTTTGATCGATCGCCAAAGTTAAGCAGCGTACAGCCCGGTCAGTACTTCGATGGCTGACCACTTGAGAACACCGTGTACCGTAATCCTACAATGCAAATTAAACGAATATGTTTCGGATTTAAATAACCCACAGAGGGTTGGTAAACCGTAAATAAAAAAATTAGTTCAATCAAAAATCTTTTTTATTTTTCTGCGACTTATCTTTTCATTCTTTTTTCTTTTTTTGGTTTTACTTAAAAAACTTTTCCATCTTTCTCCTCGGTATATTTCCATTTTTTTTCTTCTTTGATTCCTTTTTTTCTACAGCTATTTATCATTTTTTGTTCCTCTTTCTCTTTTCTTTCATTTCTTTGTATCTTTCTGTCTTTTCTTTCTTTTGTTTTTACTTTCTTCTATCTCTTTTCTTCCCCTCTTTCTCTTCATTTTCTCCTCTCTCTCTTTCTCCTCATTTCTTCTCTCTTAATTATATACTGCTCTTTTCCCTTTTATTGTCTATTTTTCTCTCTATTCTTCCTCCTCTTTCTACAACAATTCGTTAACTCTTTTTTTGTCCCTCTTTCTCTTTCCTTTTTTTCATTTTGCCGTATCTTCCTCTCTTTCTCTGTCTCTCTACTACCCTCTTTCTCTCCCTATCTCTCTCTTTCTTCTTCTTCTTCTTCTTCTTCTTCTTCTTCTTCTTCTTCTTTTTCTTCTTCTTCAAAACCTCTCTCCTTATCTATTTCTTTGTTTCGCTTTCAATTTCTATATTTTATCTTCACTTCTTTCTCCATTTTCTCGCTCTTCCCATGATCTCCCTCCCACTATCTCTCTGCACTGCTCTCTTTCACTCTCTTTACCCCTCTCTTTTTATATCAGTTTTTCTACTGGGTGATCCGAAAGTCTTGCTTCCCTACCAAAATGTAATGAGAACAATAGAAAAACAAGTCATATAGTAATACAAAGCACGTGTACTGGATTCAGTTTTATGCACTTTCATTGACGTTGTTACACATCGAAAAGGTCTGTATGAAGAGCATCATTTTCGAGTCAGCCATCTGAAATAGAAAATTATAGAATGTAGGGGTGACAAGACTTTCGGACGAAACTGTAATATAATGTAATATGTATAATATTGCTAATGGTGGACTATAGATTTCTCTGAATAAAGAATGAGAAAATGAAGAAGAAAGAACAGGCAAAATATTGCGAGGCAAAATATTGCGAAGCAAAATATTGCGAAGCAAAATATATACAGCATGGTCCGAAAGTATTGTCACCCCTATCAAAAATGTAATGAGAACAATAGATCAAGTCATACAATAATAAAAAGAACTAAAGTATTCAGTTTCTTCACTTTCATTGACGAGAAAGGTCTGTATGAACACCATCATTTTCGTGGCAGCCATCTGAAAATTATATAAGGTAGACGTGACAATACTTTCGGACCACCTTATACCGGCTTGGTGAGAGTAGTCGTGGCTCCCGGGGGCACAGTCTTATGGTTACAGAGAACTCAGTAGAGTTCCGCCACAGAATATGTGAGTGAGCGGCGCTAAGTTGAGTCTGATTTGAATCTCTTCGTTATCGAGACCCATTTGGTACAGTTGGTATGATGTTCGCTTGACAACCCAACTGTCAGGGTTTCGGTATTTGGTGGTGGATGCGCACTGCTGATGAGTCCCAATTATAGGAGGAAACGGCCGTCCAGTGCTTCCTCTATTTCCTGTTGAGGTTTCTATCAGAATTAATTATTATCAAATCCTCCTATTAATTTTTTTTTTATTTTTATATATATATATATATATATATATATATATATATTCGTTTCACTTTTTGAAAGTGAAGTCTGAAGATCCAGAGAATAAAATTCTTACAAATGGAGCCTTAAAGTGGTCTGTTTTTTTAAAAAATTAATATATATATATATATATATATATATATATATATATATATATATATATATATATATATATATATATATATATATATACATATGATGTCTCTCTATATGTCTTGTGTGATATTTATTCTAGCTGTGCTTTGTTTCTTTTGCTGCAAAGGCTCTCCGAAAGACGTCCTTCATCTGAAGGGTATTCTGGTATCGTTCATGTAAAACCCTCTCCTTTATAATACCCCCCACAGAACGTTGAAATAGAATATTATATGATGTACGGATGACAAGACTTTCGGACCACCCTGTACTATGTTATTGATCCTGACCTGGCATCTCGCCTTCAGGCACTTTCCCACCGTCGAAATGTAGATTCTCTGTGCCTTTCGTGGTAATTGTTCTGACGAACTTTTCTTTGTGGTAAATGCACTTTATGAATTTTCTGAGTATATAACTTGTTTATTTTTAATTTTCTAATTTTCTAATCGGGCACGAACTTTTGCAATGTTAGCATTAACTCTTTGGCTTCCAGTTAATAACTCATTCTCTAACGATTCACTCAGTATATGACAGGAATTTATAATTATAACACAGGTAAATTATATGTGCTATTTAATAGATGCAAAATTCCTAAAAGTGTGAATAACATATTTTTTTTTTTTTTTTTGTGAAAATTGATATGCTACAGGGTGGTCCGAAAGTCTTGTCACCCCTACGAAAAATTAATGCAAACAATAGAAGGAAATGTAATACAGTTATTACAAATCACATGTACTGGACTCAATTTATTCACTTTCATTGATGCAATCACACATCGATAAGGTCAGTCTAAACACCATCATTTTCGAGTCAGCCATCTGAAATAGAAAATTATATAATGTAAGGCTGACAAGACTTTCTGTCCAACCTGTACGCACAATGTAAATATATTGCTAATGGTTGACTATAGAATGCTTTGAATAAACAATACGAAAAGGAAGAAGAAAGAACAGGGCAAAATATTGTGACGCAAACAATATAAAGCGTGGTCCGAAAGTCTTGTCTCCCCTCACCAAAAGTAATGAGAACAACAGAAGAACATGTAATACAGTAATACAAATCACATGTACTTGATTCAGTTTTATTGACTTTCATTGAAGCAATCACACATCGAAAAGGTCTGTATAAACACCATCATTTTCGTGTCAGAACATCTGAAATAGAAAATTATATTATATACGGGTGACAAGACTTTCGGACCAACCCGTGTGTACAGTGCAATTTCTTCCATCGCACTTCTCGCTTGTGGAAATCTCTTCCGGATTCTAGCATCCCAATTTACTAAGATCTTCATAAATTTAAATGTAATATTAATCGTTATCTTCTGTATTTTTAATTCATGTTCTTATATCTGTTTTTCTACAGGGTGATCTGAAAGTTTTGTCACCATTACGAAAAATATAATGAGAACAATAGAAGAACAAGTCATATAGTAATACAAAGCACATGTACTCGATTCGGTTTTATTCGCTTTCATTGACGCTGTCACGCATAGAGAAGGTCTGTATAAACACCATTATTTTCGAGTCAGCCATCTGAAATTTATAAATTATATAATGAGGGGGTGACAAGACTTTCTGACCGACCTGTAATATAATGTAATATGTATAATATTGATAATGGTGAACTATAGAAGCAAACAATATGCAGCCTGGTCCGAAAGTCTTGTCACCCCTTACCAATAATGAGATCAATAGAACAAGTAATGGTTAATACAAAGCACAAGTACTGTGTTCAGTTTATTCACTTTCATTGACGCTGTCACATATTGAGAAGGTCTGTGGCACAAAATAATGCATCGCCATGTCCTGTGTGACATTTTACGAAGCTGTGTTTTGTTGATTCGCAGCAAATACCCTCCGAACGGCGTCCTTCAACTGGTGGGTATTCTGGTATCGTTCATATAAAACTCTCTCCTTGATAAAAAAAAAAAAAAACCCACTGAGCACCGAAATAAAAAAATTACGTTATCTAGGGTGACAAGACTTTTGGACCACCCTGTATGTTTCTCATATAGCTTTTAGCTATCTTTGTTTCTCCTTTCCTTTCTATGTGTTCTCTTCTTCCCCCATGTCTCTCTTTATCGATTTCTCTCTATCTCAACTTACCTTTTTCTCCTCCTCCTCCTCCCCTTTCTAGAGCTTTGTCCTTCCCTATTTTCCCTTTCCCATTCTCTTTCTATGCTTTATCTAATCTTTCTTTCTCCGTCTCTTTGTTCCACTCTCAGTCTGTCTTCCTCGTCTGCTCTTTCCCCTCTCTCATTTCTTACATCCGTTTCTCTCTCTCTCTCTCCTCCTCTTTTCTCCCCCTCTTTCTACATATGCTCTCCTATCTATTTCATTGCTTCTACTTCACTTTCTGTTTTTTTATCTTCCTTCTTTTCTCTCCCCCCACCACGTCCTTTCTTGATTTCTCTCTATCTCTATTTTCGCTTTTTCTTTTTTTTTTCTTTCTTCATTTCTCTTCGTCTCTCTTTTGTGTTTTTTTCTCTATATTTCATCTTCCTTTCTTTTTCCATATTTCTCTCTTTTATTTCCAGTGTCTCTCTCTCTCTCTCTCTATGTCTGTTCTGTCCTCTCTCTCTCTCTCTTTCTCTCTCTCTTTTTCTTCTCTCTCTTTCTCTCTCTTTCTCTCTCTATCGTCCCCTTATTCCTCTCTTTTTTTTTCTCTTTCTCCCCTTATTTCCCTCATCTATCTTCTATTTTTCCATATTCACCCCCTCTTCGTATCACAGACTCTCTCTTTTCTTTCTTTATATATCCCATCCTATCTTGATCTTTTCCCTACTTTTTCTATATATCATTATCTCTCTGTTTTTCTTTCTATATATCTCCTCTTATTTTTCCTTCATTCATTCTATTTTTTCATAACAGACTCTTTATCACCTCTCTCTCTCTCTTTATGTCTGTTCCCTCCTATCTCTCTCTCTCTTTCTCTCTCTTTCTATATATCTATCTTATCTTATTCCTCTCTCTGCTTTTCTTTCTATATCTCCTTTATTTTTCCCCTCATCATCATTCTATTTTTCATATTCACTCCCTTCTTCGTATCACAGACTCTCTCTCTCTCTCTTTCTATCTCTCTATCTCTCTCTCTCTCTCTCTTATCTTTCTTGTTTTTTCTGTCTTTCTCTTCCTCTGTTTCTGTCTATGTTTCTTTTCCTTTTTCTCACTTTTTCTCCTTCTCTTTCTACATATCCCTTCTTGAAGCTTCTCATTTCATTTTTCTTTTTTTTTGTTTCCTTTCTTTTGAATCCAGGGAAAACAGAATAGGATATTCAACGCCATATTTTCAAGACAACAATCTTCCCTGACATACGTAATATGGTCTTGTGTAAAATTTACCAACAATACAATTTTATAGTAAGATTACCAACAATAAAATTTTATAGTAAAATTATCAGCAATATATGTTAACCGTAATTGAAGGCATACAATCGCGTTCAAAATATTTAGATTTTGGTTCTGTCTATATTTCTGAGATGCGGTATTATGTACAGTATTTACATTAGTCGGACTATTGTCCTCATCTTTGTCACAACGTTTCGTTATACGCTCCGGCCTTCTTCAGGTGGTTGGAATTTCGAACTGAACCCTTTATTTCGATCACTGTTCTAGTTCCACGTGCAATGTTTTTGATGGATGTCAGTTATCAGTTATCTCCACTGCCTTAACCAGGAATTGAACTCACCTTCTTTGGGTCTGTCACTGGATCTAACCAATGCCTTTATTCACTGTGCCATGTGTCCTTGAGGACATCTGGGTATGAACTTCTGAGTATTATAAACCTAATGTTTTCAGCATCATTTTTACCAGTGCTCATATTGCAATTTTTTGCTGTTATCCTTGCATGTCTTTACCAGAGTTCATATTGCAACTTTGTTATCATTGCTTTTCTCTGGCACTCCTTATTACTGGTTCCCATATTGTATTTATTTCTATGCTTGGTCGGCTCAGGAGATTTTTGTGCCCTAGCATATGTGCTGATTCCACAAAATTCAGAGGGAAAATTAGCAGGAGATAACTGATAACTGACATCCATCAAACATGGCACGTGGAACTAGAACAGTCTACCCCAGGGTTCAGTTCGAAATTCCAACCACCTGAAGAAGGCCGGAGCGTAAAACGGCCGAAACGTTGTGACAAATATGGCGACAAAGATTAGATTTTGGTATTAAATAACCCAGATAGATTGATATGCCGCTAAACAAAATCCACCAACCACCTTCTTGATGGCGGTTATAAGGTTTTCTATTAGGCTTGTTTCTTACTTGATGGTATCCCACACTGCATCATTTCTGAGGGGGTCTATGTAGGAGATTCCTAGGGTGATTGTTTAGCATCTCATTTCTCATGTAATGATTGTCACTGCCACTCCCCTAAGATTATCAGGTGTACAGAAAGGTTATTAGAGCCAATACGCAAAACATTCTGGTCTTTGATTTCAATATTTTCATATATTCTACCCTTTACACTAATCACAACCCTGACTGAAATCTGATCGGAAGTCCTAACCCATGATAAAGCCAAATGCAAACTATAACCCTAAGCTTAACTACTAATCCTAAGACTATCACCTATAAAATACAAATTTAACAGAAACACCTATGTAACTCATAAATCGAAACCTAACATCAAATTTGACTAAACCGCGAATTAAAATTCAACCTAACCCGTAATCTAAACGTAAAACCTAAATCTAACCCTAACACTAAACATAGCCGTGACAATAACCCTAGCTGTAGACTTAAACCTAAATTTTACCCTAACACTAGGCATATCCTAAACGTAGCCCTAATTATAACCCTAACCATAGCCTTAAACGTAGTATTAGATCTAAACCTAACCTAGTCCTAAACCTAACCCTAACGCTAGCCATAACCCTAAATATATCCCAAATCCTGAGCCTTATCCTAGCCCTAAATCTAGCCCTAGCCCTAAATCTAAGACTAGACCTAGCCCTAACTAACCCTAACCCCAAACCTAGCCCTAACTCTAGCCCTAAACATAATTCTAAACCTAGAAGAAACATAGCCCTAAAACTAGCCCTAAAACTAAACCTAACACTAAGGCTAACCTTAACCCTAGCTCTAAACATAAACCTAAAGCTAACTACAGCACTAGCTATAAACATAGACCTAACCCTAAACATAAACCTATCCATAGCCATAAATCTAACTCTAAAGGCCTAAAACTAATCCTAATCCTAAACGCTAACTCTAAATCTAACACTAAACATAGCCATAGGTATAAACGTAAACCTAGCCTTAGCCCTAACCCTAAAACTTAACCTAACCCTAAAAATAACGAGAACCATAAACTTAACCCTAAGCCTAGTCCTAACAATAAACATAACCCTAGACTAAACATAGACCTAACCCTAAACATACTTAAACATAAACCTAAACTTTGGCCTAATCATAAGCTTAAGCTAAGCCTAGTCCTAGCCCAAACCATAACTAAACCTAACTCTAACCGTAAACCTAACCCTAGCCGTAACCCTAACCTTAAAATTAGCTATAAGCCTAGCTCTCTACCTACCCATAATCCTAACTGCAACCGAGACCTAACACTTACCTAACCCTAGCACTCACCCTAATCCTAAACCTAACCTCAAAACTAGCCCTAGCTCAAACCCTAACCCTAGCCCTAGCCATAACACTAACCCTAACCCTATCCAAACTCTGAATGTAGCCCTAACGCCAATAACAGAATATACCCCTAACCAAATTTTGAATGTGGTCGTAACGCCAAAACCAGAATCTAAACCCTATCCAAACTCCTAATATAACCCTAATGGCTAAACCAGAATCTAAACCCTATCCAAACTCCTAATATAGCCCTAATGGCTAAACCAGAATCTAAACCCTATCCAAACTCCTAATATAACCCTAATGGCTAAACCAGAATCAAAACCCTATCCAAACTCCTAATACAGCCCTAATGGCTAATCCAGAATCAAAACCCTATCCAAACTCCTAATATAACCCGAACCAAAACCAGAATCTAAAACATATTCAAACTCCTAATATAGCCCCAATGGCTAAAACCAGGCTAATCAAACCCATCCAAACTCCTAATATAACCCTAATGGCTAAACCAGAATCTAAACCTATCCAAACTAAACCCCAAAATCCCAGAATCTAAACCCCAATCCAAACCCCTAATATAGCCCTAATGGCCAAACCAGAATCTAAACCCTATCCAAAATTAATCCCTAATATAGCCCCTAATGGCTAAACCAGAATCAAAACCCTATTCAAACTCCTAATATAGCCCCAATGGCTAAACCAGAATCAAAACCCTATCCAAACTCCTAATATAGCCCTAATGGCTAAAAACCAGAATCAAAACCCCATCCAAAACCCCTAATATAGCCCCTAATGGCTAAACCAGAATCAAAAAACCTATCCAAACTCCTAATATAGCCCTAATGGCTAAACCAGAATCAAAACCCCATCCAAACTCCTAATATAGCCCTAATGGCAAACCAGAATCAAAACCTATCCAAACTCCTAATATAGCCCCTAATGGCTAAAACCAGAATCAAAACCCTATCCAAACTCCTAATATAGCCCCAATGGCTAAACCAGAATCCCAAAACCCTATCCAAACTCCTAATATAGCCCCAATGGCTAAAAAACCAGAATCTAAACCCTATCCAAACTCCTAATATAGCCCTAATGGCTAAACCAGAATCTAAACCCTATCCAATCCTAAACCCTAATGGCTAAACCAGAATCCAAACCATATCCAAGCCTATAGCCCTAATGGCTAAAACCAGAATCAAAACCCTATCCAAACTCCTAATATAGCCCAATGGCTAAACCAGAATCAAACCCATCCAAACTCCTAATATAGCCCCAATGGCTAAACCAGAATCAAAACCTATCCAAACTCCTAATATAGCCCCAATGGCTAAACCAGAATCTAAACCCCATCCAAACTCCTAATATAGCCCTAATGGCTAAAACCAGAATCTAAACCCTATCCAAACTCCCAATATAGCCCTAATGGCTAAAACCAGAATCTAAAACTATCCAAACTCCTAATATAGCCCTAATGGCTAAACCAGAATCAAACCCCTATCCAAACTCCTAAAATAACCCCAATGGCTGCTTGTGAAAAAACCATATCCAAAAATATACCCTATCCAAATCTCCCCATAATAATATAGCCCCAATGGCTAAACCAGAATCAAAACCATCCAAACTCCTAATATAGCCCCCAATGGCTAAAACCAGAATCAAACCCCATCCAAACTCCTAATATAGCCCCAATGGCTAAACCAGAATCAAAACCCTATCCAAACTCCTAATATAGGCCTAATGGCTAAACCAGAATCTAAACCCTATCCAAACTCCTAATATAGCCCTAATGGAACTAAACCAGAATCAAAACCCTATCCAAACTCCTAATATAGGCCTAATGGCTAAACCAGAATCTAAACCCTATCCAAACTCCTAATATAGCCCCTAATGGCTAAACCAGAATCTAAACCCCATCCAAACTCCTAATATAGCCCCAATGGCTAAACCAGAATCTAAACCCTATCCAAAACTCCTAATATAGCCCTAATGGCTAAACCAGAATCTAAACCCTATCCAAACTCCTAATATAGCCCTAATGGCTAAACCAGAATCTAAACCCTATCCAAACTCCTAATATAGCCCTAATGGCTAAACCAGAATCTAAACCCTATCCAAACTCCTAATATAGCCCCAATGGCTAAAAAGCCAGAATCTAAACCCCTATCCAAACTCCTAATATAGCCCCAATGGCTAAACCAGAATCTAAACCCCATCCAAACTCCTAATATAGCCCTAATGGCTAAACCAGAATCTAAACCCTATCCAAACTCCTAATATAGCCCTAATGGCCAAAACCAGAATCAAAACCCTATCCAAACTCCCAATATAGCCCTAATGGAATCTAAAACCAGAATCAAAACCCTATCCAAACTCCTAATATAGCCCAATGGCTAAACCAGAATCAAAACCCTATCCAAACTCCTAATATAGCCCTAATGGCTAAACCAGAATCAAAACCCTATCCAAACTCCTAATATAGCCCTAATGGCTAAACCAGAATCAAAACCCTATCCAAACTCCTAATATAGCCCTAATGGCTAAACCAGAATCAAAACCCTATCCAAACTCCTAATATAGCCCTAATGGCTAAACCAGAATCAAAACCCTATCCAAACTCCTAATATAGCCCTAATGGCTAAACCAGAATCTAAACCCTATCCAAACTCCTAATATAGCCCTAATGGCTAAACCAGAATCTAAACCCCATCCAAACTCCCTAATATAGCCCTAAATGGCTAAAACCAGAATCTAAACCCTATCAAACTCCTAATATAACCCCTAATGGCTAAACCAGAATCAAACCCCATCCAAACTCCTAATATAGCCCTAATGGCTAAACCAGAATCTAAACCCTATCCAAACTCCTAATATAGCCCTAATGGCTAAACCAGAATCAAAACCCTATCCAAACTCCTAATATAACCCTAATGGCTAAACCAGAATCAAAACCATATCCAAACTCCTAATATAGCCCTAATGGCTAAACCAGAATCAAAACCCTATCCAAACTCCTAATATAGCCCTAATGGCTAAACCAGAATCAAAACCCTATCCAAACTCCTAATATAACCCTAATGGCTAAACCAGAATCAAAACCCTATCCAAACTCCTAATATAGCCCTAATGGCTAAACCAGAATCAAAACCATATCCAAACTCCTAATATAACCCTAATGGCTAAACCAGAATCAAAACCCTATCCAAACTCCTAATATAGCCCTAATGGCTAAAACCAGAATCTAAACCCTATCCAAACCCCCCAATATAACCCCAATGGCTAAAACCAGAATCAAACCCTATCCAAAATCCCAATATAGCCCCAATGGCTAAACCAGAATCTAAACCCTATCCAAACTCCTAATATATAGCCTAATGGTTAAACCAGAATCTAAACCCTATCCAAACTCCTAATATAGCCCCAATGGCTAAACCAGAATCTAAACCCTATCCAAACCCTAATATAACCCCAATGGCTAAAACCAGAATCAAACCCTATCCAAACTCCTAATATAAATTCCCAATGGCTAAACCAGAATCTAAAAAATCCAAACTCCTAAAAGCCCCTAATGGCTAAACCAGAATATCCAAACTCCTAATATAGCCCTAATGGCTAAACCAGAATCAAAACCCTATCCAAAACTCCTAATATAGCCCTAATGGCTAAACCAGAATCAAAACCCTATCCAAACTCCTAATATAGCCCTAATGGCTAAACCAGAATCAAAACCTCATCCAAACTCCTAATATAGCCCCAAATGGCTAAAAACCAGAATCAAAACCCTATCCAAACTCCTAATATAGCCCTAATGGCTAAACCAGAATCAAAACCCCATCCAAACTCCCTAATATAGCCCTAATGGCTAAACCAGAATCAAAACCCTATCCAAACTCCTAATATAACCCCTAATGGCAAACCAGAATCTAAACCCTATCCAAACTCCTAATATAGCCCTAATGGCTAAACCAGAATCAAAACCCTATCCAAACCCTCCCAAATCAAAACCCATATTCCCCTAATGGGCTAAACCAGAATCAAAACCCTATCCAAACTCCTAATATAACCCTAATGGCTAAAACCAGAATCAAACCCTATCCAAACTCCTAATATAACCCTAATGGCTAAACCAGAATCTAAACCCTATCCAAACTCCTAATATAGCCCCTAATGGCTAAAACCAGAATCAAACCCATCCAAACTCCTAATATAACCCTAATGGCTAAACCAGAATCAAAACCCTATCCAAACTCCTAATATAGCCCTAATGGCTAAAAACCAGAATCAAAAAACCCATCCAAACTCCTAATATAGCCCTAATGGCTAAACCAGAATCAAAACCCATCCAAACTCCCCTATAGCCCTAATGGCTAAACCAGAATCAAAACCCTATCCAAACTCCTAATATAGCCCCAATGGCTAAAACCAGAATCAAAACCATATCCAAACTCCTAATATAACCCCTAATGGCTAAACCAGAATCTAAACCCTATCCAAACTCCTAATATAGCCCTAATGGCTAAACCAGAATCCCTAAAAAACCATATTCAAACTCTAATATAGCCCTAATGGCTAAACCAGAATCAAACCCTATCCAAACTCCTAATATAACCCTAATGGCTAAACCAGAATCAAACCCTATCCAAACTCCTAATATAGCCCTAATGGCTAAACCAGAATCAAAACCATAATCTAAACCAAAAAACTCCTAATATAGCCCTAATGGCTAAACCAGAATCAAAACCCATCCAAACTCCTAATATAACCCTAATGGCTAAACCAGAATCTAAACCATATTCAAACTCCTAATATAGCCCTAATGGCTAAACCAGAATCAAAACCCTATCCAAACTCCTAATATAGCCCTAATGGCTAAACCAGAATCTAAACCCTATCCAAACTCCTAATATAGCCCTAATGGCTAAACCAGAATCTAAACCATATTCAAACTCCTAATATAGCCCTAATGGCTAAACCAGAATCAAAACCCTATCCAAACTCCTAATATAACCCTAATGGCTAAACCAGAATCTAAACCCTATCCAAACTCCTAATATAGCCCTAATGGCTAAACCAGAATCTAAACCCTATCCAAACTCCTAATATAGCCCTAATGGCTAAACCAGAATCAAAACCCTATCCAAACTCCTAATATAGCCCTAATGGCTAAACCAGAATCTAAACCCTATCCAAACTCCCTAATATAGCCCTAATGGCTAAACCAGAATCTAAACCCCATCCAAACTCCTAATATAGCCCTAATGGCCAAACCAGAATCAAAACCTATCCAAATCTCCCTAATATAGCCCCTAATGGCTAAACCAGAATCAAAACCCCATCCAAACTCCTAATATAGCCCTAATGGCTAAACCAGAATCTAAACCTATCCAAACTCCTAATATAGCCCTAATGGCTAAACCAGAATCTAAACCCATCCAAACTCCTAATATAACCCCAATGGCTAAACCAGAATCTAAACCCTATCCAAACTCCTAATATAGCCCTAATGGCTAAACCAGAATCAAAACCCCATCCAAACACCTAATATAGCCCTAATGGCTAAACCAGAATCTAAACCCCATCCAAACTCCTAATATAGCCCCAATGGCTAAAACCAGAATCAAAACCCTATCCAAACTCCTAATATAGCCCTAATGGCTAAACCAGAATCTAAACCCTATCCAAACTCCTAATATAGCCCTAATGGCTAAACCAGAATCTAAACCCTATCCAAACTCCTAATATAGCCCTAATGGCTAAACCAGAATCAAAACCCATATTCAAACTCCTAATATAAACCTAAATGAATAAAACCAGAATCCAAACCCTATCCAAACTCCTAATATAGCCCCTAATGGCTAAACCAGAATCAAAAACCCCATCCAAACTCCCAATATAGCCCCTAATGGCTAAACCAGAATCAAAACCCTATCCAAACTCCTAATATAGCCCTAATGGCTAAACCAGAATCTAAACCCTATCCAAAACCTCCCTAATATAGCCCCAATGGCTAAAACCAGAATCAAAACCCTATCCAAACTCCTAATATAGCCCTAATGGCTAAACCAGAATCTAAACCCATATCCAAACTCCTAATATAACCCTAATGGCTAAACCAGAATCAAAACCCTATCCAAACTCCTAATATAGCCCCTAATGGCTAAACCAGAATCAAAACCATATCCAAACTCCTAATATAGCCCCAATGGCTAAAACCAGAATCAAAACCCTATCCAAACTAAACCTAATATAGCCCTAATGGCTAAACCAGAATCTAAACCCTATCCAAACTCCTAATATAGCCCTAATGGCTAAACCAGAATCTAAACCATATCCAAACTCCTAATATAGCCCTAATGGCTAAACCAGAATCTAAACCATATTCAAACTCCTAATATAGCCCTAATGGCTAAACCAGAATCTAAACCCCATCCAAACCCTAAAATAACCCTAATGGCTAAACCAGAATCAAACCCTATCCAAACTCCTAATATAGCCCTAATGGCTAAACCAGAATCAAAACCCTATCCAAACTCCTAATATAGCCCTAATGGCTAAACCAGAATCAAAACCCCTATCCAAACTCCTAATATAGCCCTAATGGCTAAACCAGAATCAAACCCTATCCAAACTCCTAATATAACCCTAATGGCTAAAACCAGAATCAAAAACCCTATCCAAACTCCTAATATAATATAGCCTAATGGCTAAACCAGAATCAAAACCCTATCCAAACTCCTAATATAGCCCCTAATGGCTCAAAACCAGAAACTCCTAAACCAATGGCTCCAAACCCCTATCCAAATATAATATAATAATGGCTAAACCAGAATCTAAACCCTATCCAAACTCCTAATATAGCCCCAATGGCTAAACCAGAATCTAAACCCTATCCAAACATCCCTAATGGCTAAACCAGAATCTAAACCATATCCAAACTCCTATTATAGCCCCTAATGGCTAAACCAGAATCCGACCCTATCCAAAAAATCTAAACCAGACAAAACCAAACTCCTAAACTATAATATAACCCCTAATGGCTAAACCAGAATCTAAACCCTATCCAAACTCCTAATATAGCCCTAATGGCTAAACCAGAATCTAAACCCTATCCAAACTCCTAATATAACCCTAATGGCTAAACCAGAATCAAAACCCTATCCGAACTCCTAATATAACCCTAATGGCTAAACCAGAATCAAAACCCTATCCAAACTCCTAATATAGCCCTAATGGCTAAACCAGAATCAAAACCATATCCAAACTCCTAATATAGCCCTAATGGCTAAACCAGAATCTAAACCATATTCAAACTCCTAATATAGCCCTAATGGCTAAACCAGAATCTAAACCATATCCAAACTCCTAATATAACCCTAATGGCCAGAAATCTAAAACCATCCAAACTCCTAAATAGCCCCATCCCAGAATCTAAACCATCCAAACCCTAATATAGCCCTAATGGCTAAACCAGAATCTAAACCCTATCCAAACTCCTAATATAGCCCCAATGGCTAAAACCAGAATCAAAACCCATCCAAACTCCTAATATAACCCTAATGGCTAAACCAGAATCTAAACCCTATCCAAACTCCAATATAGCCCTAATATAAATAGCCCAACCAGAATCAAAAACTATCCAAACTCCCATATAGCCCCAAAAACCAGAATCAAACCCTATCCAAACTCCTAATATAAAACCTAATGGCTAAACCAGAATCTAAACCCTATCCAAACTCCTAATATAGCCCTAATGGCTAAACCAGAATCAAACCCTATCCAAACTCCTAATATAGCCCTAATGGCTAAACCAGAATCCCCAAAACCCCTATCCCAACTCCTAATATCCAAACCCTAATGGCCTAAAAACCAGAATCAAAACCCTATCCAAACTCCTAATATAGCCCTAATGGCTAAAACCAGAATCTAAACCCTATCCAAACTCCTAATATAGCCCTAATGGCAAACCAGAATCTAAACCCTATCCAAACTCCTAATATAGCCCTAATGGCTAAAAACCAGAATCAAACCCTATCCAAACTCCTAATATAGCCCTAATGGCTAAACCAGAATCTAAAACCCTATCCAAACTCCCAATATAGCCCAATGGCTAATGGCTAAACCAGAATCTAAACCCTAATCCAAACCCCATCCAAACTCCTAATATAGCCCTAATGGCTAAACCAGAATCTAAACCCTATCCAAACTCCTAATATAGCCCTAATGGCTAAACCAGAATCAAACCTATCCAAACTCTAATATAACCCTAATGGCTAAACCAGAATCTAAAACCCATCCAAACCCTAATATAGCCCTAATGGTTAAACCAGAATCTAAAACCCTATCCAAACTCCTAATATAGCCCCTAATGGCTAAAACAGAATCAAACCCTATCCAAACTCCTAATATAGCCCCAATGGCTAAACCAGAATCTAAACCCTATCCAAACTCCTAATATAGCCCTAATGGCTAAACCAGAATCAAAACCCTAAAACCCTAAATAACCCTATCCAAACCAGAATCTTTTAATATAGCCCCTAATGGCTAAACCAGAATCAAAAACCCTATCCAAACTCCTAATATAGCCCTAATGGCTAAACCAGAATCAAACCCTATCCAAACTCCTAATATAGCCCTAATGGCTAAACCAGAATCAAAACCCCATCCAAACTCCCTAATGGCTAAACCAGAATTCAAAACATAAACTCCCTAATGGCTAAACCAGAATCAAAACCCTATCTAAACCAAATCTCCCAAACTAATATAGCCCTAATGGCTAAACCAGAATCTAAAACCCTATCCAAACCCCTAATATAACCCTAATGGCTAAACCAGAATCAAAACCTATCCAAACTCCTAATATAGGCCCCATGGCTAAACCAGAATCTAAACCCCTATCCAAACCCTAATATAGCCCTAATGGCTAAACCAGAATCAAAACCATCCAAACTCCTAATATAGCCCTAATGGCTAAACCAGAATCTAAACCCCATCCAAACTCCTAATATAGCCCCAATGGCTAAAACCAGAATCAAAACCATATCCAAACTCCTAATATAACCCTAATGGCTAAACCAGAATCAAAACCCTATCCAAACTCTAATATAGCCCTAATGGCCAAACCAGAATCCAAACCAGAATCAAAAACCTAAACATCCAAACTCCTAATATAGCCCCAATGGCCAAACCAGAATCAAAACCCATATCCAAACTCCCAATATAGCCCCAATGGCTAAACCAGAATCAAAACCCTATCCAAACTCCCAATATAATGGCCCAGAATCTAAACCCTATCCAAACCAATATAGAATGGCAAACCCTATCCAAACTCCTAATATAGCCCTAATGGCTAAACCAGAATCCAAACCCTGTCCAAACCCTAATATAACCCCTAATGGCTAAAACCAAAATCAAAACCCCTAATATAGCCCCAATGGCTAAAACCCAAAACCCATATTCAACCCCTAATATAGCCCCTAATGGCTAAACCAGAATCTAAACCCTATCCAAACCCTAAAATAGCCCCAATGGCTAAAACCAGAATCAAAACCCCATCCAAACTCCCAATATAACCCCCAATGGCAAACCAGAATCAAAACCCTATCCAAACTCCTAATATAGCCCTAATGGCTAAACCAGAATCTAAACCCCATCCAAACTCCTAATATAGCCCTAATGGCACCAAAAAACCATATCCAAAATCTAAATAGCCTGTCCAAACTCCCAACCTAATATAACCCCTAATGGCTAAACCAGAATCAAACCTCATCCAAACCCTAAAATAGCCCTAATCCAGAATCAAAACTCCTCCAAACTCCTATAGCCCTAATGGCTAAACCAGAATCTAAACCTATCCAAACTCCTAATATAGCCCTAATGAATCAAAACACTAAAAAACAGAATCAAAACCCCTATCCAAACTCCTAATATAACCCTAATGGCTAAACCTCCAAACCAGAATCTAAACCCTAAACACTCCAAAACCAGAATCTAAACCCATCCAAACCCTAATATAGCCCTAATGGCCCAGAATCTAAACCCTATCCAAACTCCCAATATAGCCCTAATGGCTAAACCAGAATCTAAACCCCATCCAAACTCCTAATATAGCCCTAATGGCTAAACCAAACCCTAAACCCTAAACCCAATCCAAACCCCTCCAAATTCCTAATATAGCCCTAATGGTTAAACCAGAATCTAAAACCCTATCCAAACTCCTAATATAGCCCCCAATGGCTAAACCAGAATCAAAACCCCCCTATCCCAACTCCTAATATAACCCCATGGCTAAACCAGAATCAAAACCCTATCCAAACTCCTAATATAGCCCTAATGGCTAAAAACCAGAATCAAAACCCATCCAAACTCCTAATATAGCCCTAATGGCTAAACCAGAATCAAACCCTATCCAAACTCCTAATATAACCCCAATGGCTAAACCAGAATCTAAACCCCCATCCAAACTCCTAATATAACCCAATGGCTAAACCAGAATCAAAACCCTATCCAAACTCCCTAATATAACCCTAATGGCTAAACCAGAATCTAAACCTATCCAAACTCCTAATATAGCCCTAAATGGCTAAACCAGAATCAAAACCTATCCAAACCCTAATATAACCTAATGGCTAAACCAGAATCAAAACCCCATCCAAACCCTAATATAACCCTAAATGGCTAAACCAGAATCTAAACCCTATCCAAACTCCCCAATATAACCCTAATGGCTAAACCAGAATCTAAACCCTATCCAAAACTCTAATATAGCTCCCAATGGCTAAACCAGAATCAAAACCCTATCCAAACTCCCTAATATAGCCCTAATGGCTAAAAACCAGAATCAAAACCCATCCAAACTCCTAATATAGCCCTTAATGGCAAACCAGAATCAAAACCCATCCAAACTCCCTAATATAGCCCTAATGGCCAAACCAGAATCTAAACCCTATCCAAACTCCTAATATAGCCCTAATGGCTAAACCCCAGAATCTAAACCCTGTCCAAACTCCTAATATAGCCCTAATGGCTAAACCAGAATCTAAACCCTATCCAAACTCCTAATAATATAGCCCTAATGGCTAAACCAGAATCAAAACCCTATCCAAACTCCTAATATAGCCCTAATGGCTAAACCAGAATCAAAACCTATCCAAACTCCTAATATAGCCCCTAATGGCTAAACCAGAATCAAAACCCCATCCAAACTCCTAATATAGCCCTAATGGCTAAACCAGAATCAAACCCTATCCAAAATCCCTAATATAGCCCCTAATGGAATCTAAACCCCATCCAAACTCCTAAACCCAATCCAGAATCTAAAACCATCCAACCCTAATATAGCCCTAATGCTAAACCAGAATCTAAACCCTATCCAAACTCCTAATATAGCCCCAATGGCTAAACCAGAATCAAAACCCTATCCAAACTCCTAATATAACCCTAATGGCTAAACCAGAATCTAAACCCCTATCCAAACACTAATCCAAACCAGAATCTAAAACCCATCCAAACTCCTAATATAGCCCCAATGGCTAAACCAGAATCTAAAACCCTATCCAAACTCCTAATATAGCCCTAATGGCTAAACCAGAATCAAACCCTATCCAAACTCTAATATAGCCCTAATGGCTAAACCAGAATCTAAACCAGAATCAAAATAGCCCTAATCCAAACTCCCCATCCAAACTAAAATAGCCCTAATGGCTAAACCAGAATCAAACCCTATCCAAACTCCTAATATAGCCCTAATGGCTAAACCAGAATCTAAACCTATCCAAACTCCTAATATAGCCCCAATGGCTGAACCAGAATCAAACCCCATCCAAACTCCCAATATAACCTAATGGCTAAACCAGAATCAAAACCCTATCCAAACTCCTAAAGATAACCCCAATGGCTAAACCAGAATCAAAACCCTATCCCAAACTCCAAACCCTATATAGCCCTAATGGCTAAACCAGAATCTAAACCCTATCCAAACTCCTAATATAACCCTAATGGCTAAACCAGAATCTAAACCCTATCCAAACTCCTAATATAACCCTAATGGCTAAACCAGAATCTAAACCCTATCCAAACTCCTAATATAGCCCTAATGGCTAAACCAGAATCTAAACCCTATCCAAACTCCTAATATAGCCCTAATGGCTAAACCAGAATCTAAACCATATCCAAACTCCTAATATAGCCCTAATGGCTAAACCAGAATCAAACCCTATCCAAACTCCCTAATATAGCCCTAATGGCTAAACCAGAATCAAAACCATATTCAAACTCCTAATATAGCCCTAATGGCTAAACCAGAATCAAAACCTATCCAAACCCTAATATAGGCCCAATGGCTAAACCAGAATCAAAAACCATCCAAACTCCTAATATAACCCTAATGGCTAAACCAGAATCTAAACCCTATCCAAACTCCTAATATAACCCTAATGGCTAAACCAGAATCAAAACCATATTCAAACTCCCTAATATAGCCCTAATGGCTAAACCAGAATCAAAACCTATCCAAACTCCTAATAAACAGCCCTAATGGCAAAAACCAGAATCTAAAACCCAAACTATCCAAACTCCAGAATATAACCCTAATATAGCCCTAATGGCTAAACCAGAATCAAAACCCCCATTATCCAAAACTCCAGAATCTAATATAACCCCAATGGCTAAACCAGAATCAAAACCCTATCCAAACTCCTAATAAACCCTATCCAAACCTAATATAGCCCTAATGGCTAAACCAGAATCAAAACCCTATCCAAACTCCTAATATAGCCCTAATGGCTAAACCAGAATCAAACCCCATCCAAACCCTAGCCCCATCCAAACCAGAATCTAAACCCTATCCAAACTCCTATAGCCCCTAATGGCTAAACCAGAATCAAAACCTATCCAAACTCCTAATCCCAGAATCTAAACCATTCCAAACCCTAATATAGCCCTAATGGCTAAACCAGAATCTAAACCCATCCAAACTCCTAATATAGCCCTAATGGCTAAACCAGAATCTAAACCCTATCCAAACTCCTAATATAGCCCCAATGGCTAAAGAATCAAAACCCAGAATCAAAACCAGAATCCCCCATCCAAACTCCTAATATAGCCCCTAATGGCTAAACCAGAATCAAAACCCTATCCAAACTCCTAATATAGCCCTAATGGCTAAACCAGAATCTAAACCCTATCCAAACTCCTAATATAGCCCCTAATGGCTAAAACCAGAATCTAAACCCTATCCAAACTCCTAATATAACCCTAATGGCTAAACCAGAATCAAAACCCTATCCAAAACTCCTAATATAAACCCTAATGGCTAAACCAGAATCTAAACCCTATCCAAAACTCCTAATATAGCCCTAATGGCTAAACCAGAATCTAAACCCTATCCAAACTCCTAATATAGCCCCAATGGCTAAACCAGAATCAAAACCCTATCCAAACTCCTAATATAAAATTAATGGCTAAACCAGAATCAAAACCCCATCCAAACTCCTAATATAGCCCTAATGGCTAAACCAGAATCTAAAACCCATCCAAACTCCTAATATAACCCCTAATGGCTAAACCAGAATCTAAACCCTATCCAAACTCCTAATATAGCCCTAATGGCTAAACCAGAATCAAAACCATATTCAAACTCCTAATATAGCCCTAATGGCTAAACCAGAATCTAAACCCTATCCAAACTCCTAATATAGCCCTAATGGCTAAACCAGAATCTAAACCCTATCCAAACTCCTAATATAGCCCTAATGGCTAAACCAGAATCTAAACCCTATCCAAACTCCTAATATAGCCCTAATGGCTAAACCAGAATCTAAACCCTATCCAAACTCCTAATATAGCCCTAATGGCTAAAACCAGAATCAAAACCCTATCCAAACTCCTAATATAGCCCCTAATGGCTAAACCAGAATCTAAACCCTATCCAAAAACCTAATATAGCCCTAATGGCTAAACCAGAATCTAAACCCCATCCAAACTCCTAATATAACCCAATGGCTAAACCAGAATCAAAACCCTATCCAAACTCCTAATATAACCCTAATGGCTAAAAACCAGAATCAAACCCTATCCAAACTCCTAATATAGCCCTAATGGCTAAAACCAGAATCTAAACCCTATCCAAACTCCTAATATAGCCCTAATGGCTAAACCAGAATCTAAACCCTATCCAAACTCCTAATATAGCCCTAATGGCTAAACCAGAATCAAAACCTATCCAAACTCCTAATATATAGCCCTAATGGCTAAACCAGAATCAAAACCCTATCCAAACTCCTAATATAACCCTAATGGCTAAACCAGAATCAAACCCATCCAAACTCCTAATATAGCCTAATGGAATAAACCATCCAATCCTAATAAACCCAATCCAAACCAGAATCCCTAAAACTAACATAGCCCTAATGGCTAAAACCAGAATCAAAAACCTATCCAAACTCCTAATAGCCCTAATGGCTAAACCAGAATCAAAAACCCTATCCAAACTCCTAATATAACCCCTGGCTAAACCAGAATCAAAACCCCATCCAAACCCCTACCAGCCCTAATGAATCAAAACCCTATCCAAACTCCTAATATAGCCCTAATGGCTAAACCAGAATCTAAAACCCAATCCAAACCCTAATATAACCCAATGGCTAAAACCAGAATCTAAACCCTATCCAAACTCCCAATATAGCCCTAATGGGCTAAACCAGAATCTAAACCCTATCCAAACTCCCTAATATAGCCCTAATGGCTAAACCAGAATCAAAACCCTATCCAAAACTCCTAATATAGCCCTAATGGCTAAACCAGAATCAAAACCCTATCCAAACTCCCTAATATAGCCTAATGGCAAAACCAGAATCAAACCCCATCCAAACCCTAATCCCTAATGCATAAACCAGAATCCAAACCCTATCCAAACTCCTATGGCCCTAATGGCTAAACCAGAATCAAAACCCTATCCAAACTCCCTAATATAGCCCTAATGGCTAAACCAGAATCAAACCCTATCCAAACTCCTAATATAACCCCAATGGCTAAACCAGAATCAAACCCTATCCAAACTCCTAATATAACCCCAATGGCTAAAAACCAGAATCAAAACCCTATCCAAACTCCTAATATAACCTAATGGCTAAAAACCAGAATCAAAACCCCTATCCAACACCATTGATAGCCTAATCTAACCAGAACAAACTATCCAAACTCCTAATATAGCCCTAATGGCTAAACCAGAATCAAAACCTATCCAAACTCCTAATATAGCCCCAATGGCTAAACCAGAATCAAAACCCTATCCAAACTCCTAATATAGCCCCAGAATGGCTAAAACCAGAATCAAACCCCCTATCCAAACTCCTAATATAGCCCTAATGGCTAAACCAGAATCAAAACCCCTATCCAAAACTCCTAATTATAGCCCTAATGGCTAAACCAGAATCAAAACCCTATTCAAACTCCCAATATAACCCTAATGGCTAAACCAGAATCAAACCCAATCCAAACTCCTAATATAGCCCTAATGGCTAAACCAGAATCAAAACCATATCCAAAAACCTAATATAGCCCTAATGGCTAAATCAAAATCTAAACCATCCAAACTCTAATATAACCCTAATGGCTAAACCAGAATAAAACCCTATCCAAACTCCTAATATAAATCAATGGCCCAGACCTAATATAGTTCAAACAAAACCAGAATCAAACCCTATCCAAACTCCTATATATACCCCTAATGGCTAAAACCAGAATCTAAACCCCTATCCAAACTCCCAATATAGCCCTAATGGCTAAACCAGAATCAAACCCCTATCCAAACTCCTAATATAACCCAATGGCTAAACCAGAATCAAAACCCTATCCAAACTCTAATATAGCCCTAATGGCAAACCAGAATCTAAACCCTATCCAAACTCCAAACCCTAATATAACCCTAATGGCTAAACCAGAATCTAAACCCTATCCAAACTCCTAATATAGCCCTACTTGGCTAAACCAGAATCTAAAACCTATCCAAACTCCCTAATATAGCCCTAATGGCTAAACCAGAATCTAAACCCTATCCAAACTCCTAGCATAGCCCTAATGGCTAAACCAGAATCTAAACCATATTCAAACTCCTAATATAACCCTAATGGCTAAATCAGAATCAAACCCTATCCAAACTCCTAATATAGCCCTAATGGCTAAACCAGAATCTAAAACCCTATCCAAACTCCTAATATAGCCCTAATGGTTAAACCAGAATCTAAACCCTATCCAAACTCCTAATATAGCCCCTAATGGCTAAACCAGAATCTAAACCCTATCCAAACTCCTAATATAGCCCCAATGGCTAAACCCAGAATCTAAACCCCATCCAAACTCCCTAATATAGCCCTAATGGCTAAAACCAGAATCTAAACCCTATCCAAACTCCTAATATAGCCCTAATGGCTAAACCAGAATCTAAACCCTATCCAAACTCCTAATATAACCCTAATGGCTAAAACCAGAATCTAAACCTATCCAAACACCTAATATAGCCCTAATGGCTAAAAGAATCAAAACCCTATCCAAACTCCCAATATAACCCTAATGGCTAAACCAGAATCTAAACCCTATCCAAACTCTAATATAGCCCTACTTGTCAAACCATGGCCAAAACTCCTAATAGCAGAATCAAAAACCAGAATCTAAAACCTATCCAAACTCCCTAATATAGCCCCTAATGGCTAAACCAAATCAAAACCCTATCCAAACTCATAATATAGCCCTAATGGCTAAAACCAGAATCTAAACCCTATCCAAACTCCTAATATAACCCTAATGGCTAAACCAGAATCAAAACCCTATCCAAACTCCTAATATAACCCTAATGGCTAAACCAGAATCAAAACCCTATCAGAACTCCCTAATATAGCCCTAATGGCTAAACCAGAATCCAAACCATATCCAAACTCCTAATATAGCCCTAATGGCTAAAACCAGAATCAAAACCCTATCCAAACTCATAATATAGCCTAATGGCAAACCAGAATCAAAACCCTATCCAAACTCCTAATATAGCCCTAATGGCTAAACCAGAATCTAAACCCTATCCAAACTCCTAATATAACCCTAATGGCTAAACCAGAATCTAAACCCTATCCAAACTCCTAATATAGCCCTAATGGCTAAACCAGAATCTAAACCATATTCAAACTCCTAATATAGCCCCACGGCTAAAACCAGAATCAAAACCCTATCCAAACTCCTAATATAGCCCTAATGGCTAAACCAGAATCTAAACCCTATCCAAACTCCTAATATAGCCCCTAATGGCTAAACCAGAATCTAAACCCTATCCAAACTCCTAATATAAACCCCAATGGCTAAACCAGAATCTAAACCCTATCCAAACTCCTAATATAGCCCTAATGGCCAAACCAGAATCAAAACCCCATCCAAACTCCTAATATAGCCCTAATGGCTAAACCAGAATCTAAAACCTATCCAAAATATCCTAATATAAACCCTAATGGCTAAAACCAGAATCTAAAACCCTATCCAAAGCCCTAATATAGCCCTAATGGCTAAACCAGAATCTAAACCCTATCCAAACTCCTAATATAGCCCCCAATGGCTAAAACCAGAATCTAAACCCTATCCAAACTCCTAATATAACCCTAATGGCTAAACCAGAATCAAAACCCTATCCAAACTCCTAATATAGCCCTATCCAATGGCAAACCAGAATCTAAACCCTATCCAAACTCCTAATATAGCCCCAATGGCTAAACCAGAATCAAAACCCTATCCCCTAACTCTAATATAGCCCTAATGGCTAAACCAGAATCCAAAAAACCTATCCAAACTCCCTAATATAGCCCTAATGGCTAAAACCAGAATCAAAACCTATCCAAACTCCTAATATAGCCCCCCATGGCTAAACCAGAATCAAAAACCCTATCCAAACTCCTAATATAACCCTAATGGCTAAACCAGAATCAAAACCCATCCAAACTCCTAATATAACCCCTAATGGCTAAACCAGAATCTAAAACCATATCCAAACCCTCCTAATATAACCCTAATGGCTAAACCAGAATCTAAACCCATATCCAAACTCCTAATATAACCCTAATGGCAAACCAGAATCTAAACCCATCCAAACTCCTAATATAACCCTATAAACCAATGTCCAAAATAAACCAGAATCAAAACCCCATCCAAACCCTAATATAGCCCCAATGGCTAAACCAGAATCCAAAACCTATCCAAACTCCTAATATAGCCCTAATGGCTAAAAACCAGAATCAAAACCCTATCCAAACTCCCAAAACCCTATAGCCCCTAATGGCTAAACCAGAATCTAAACCCTATCCAAACTCCTAATATAGCCCTAATGGCTAAAACCAGAATCAAAACCCTATCCAAACTCCTAATATAGCCCCAATGGCTAAACCAGAATCTCCTATCCAAACTCCTAAACCCTATAACCCTAATGGCTAAACCAGAATCAAAACCCTATCCAAACTCCTAATATAGCCCTAATGGCTAAACCAGAATCAAAACCTATCCAAACTCCTAATATAGCCCTAATGGCTAAAACCAGAATCAAAACCTATCCAAACTCCTAATATAGCCCTAATGGCTAAACCAGAATCAAAACCCTATCCAAACTCTAATATAACCCTAATGGCTAAACCAGAATCTAAACCCTATCCAAACTCCTAATATAGCCCTAATGGCTAAACCAGAAACCCATATTCAATCAAACCCTATCCCAAACTCCTATCCATAATATAGCCCTAATGGCTAAACCAGAATCTAAACCCTATCCAAACTCCTAATATAGCCCTAATGGCTAAAACCAGAATCTAAACCCTATCCAAACAGAATCCTAATATAGCCCCTAATGGCTAAACCAGAATCTAAACCCTATCCAAACTCCTAATATAGCCCTAATGGCTAAACCAGAATCTAAAACCCTATCCAAACTCCTAATATACCAGCCCCTAATGGCCTAAACCAGAATCAAAACCCTATTCAAACTCCAAACTAATATAGCCCTAATGGCTAAACCAGAATCTAAACCCTATCCAAACTCCTAATATAAACCTAATGGCTAAACCAGAATCTAAACCATATCCAAAACTCCCCTAATATAGCCCTAATGGCTAAACCAGAATCTAAAACCCTATCCAAACTCCTAATATAGCCCTAATGGCAAACCAAAAATCTAAAACCCTATCCAAACTCCTAATATAACCCTAATGGCTAAAACCAGAATCTAAACCCTATCCAAACTCCTAATATAGCCCCAATGGCTAAACCAGAATCTAAACCCCATCCAAACTCCTAATATAGCCCTAATGGCTAAACCAGAATCTAAAAAACCCAACCTATCCCCCCATCCAATACTCCAGAATCTAAACCATATCCAAACTCCTAACCCTAATGGCCCTAAAACCAGAATCTAAACCCTATCCAAACTCCTAATATAGACCCTAATGGCTAAACCAGAATCTAAACCCCATCCAAACTCTAATATAGCCCTAATGGCTAAAACCAGAATCTAAACCCTATCCAAACTCCTAATATAGCCCTAAATGGCTAAACCAGAATCTAAACCCCATCCAAACTCCTAATATAGCCCTAATGGCTAAACCAGAATCAAAACCCCATCCAAACTCCTAATATAGCCCTAATGGCTAAACCAGAATCAAAACCCTATCCAAAACTCCTAATATAACCCTAATGGCTAAACCAGAATCTAAACCCATCCAAACTCCTAATATAGCCCTAATGGCATCAAACCAGAATCAAAACCCCTATCCAAACTCCTAATATAGCCCTAATGGCTAAACCAGAATCTAAACCCATCCAAAAAACCAGAATCTCCCTATATAGCCCTAATGGCTAAACCAGAATCAAAACCCTATCCAAACTCCTAATATAGCCCTAATGGCTAAAACCAGAATCTAAAAACCCCTATCCAAACTCCTAATATAGCCCTAATGGCCAAACCAGAATCTAAACCCTATCCAAACTCCTAATATAGCCCCCAACCTAATGGCTAAACCAGAATCAAAACCCTATCCAAACTCCTAATATAGCCCCAATGGCTAAACCAGAATCAAACCCTATCCAAACTCCTAATATAGCCCTAATGGCTAAACCAGAATCAAACCCATCCAAACTCCTAATATAACCCTAATGGCTAAACCAGAATCTAAACCCTATCCAAACTCATAATATAACCCTAATGGCTAAACCAGAATCTAAACCCCTATCCAAACTCCTAATATAGCCCCTAATGGCTAAACCAGAATCTAAACCCTATCCAAACTCCTAATATAACCCTAATGGCTAAAACCAGAATCTAAACCCTATCCAAACCCTAATATAGCCCTAATGGCTAAACCAGAATCTAAACCTATCCAAACTCCTAATATAACCCTAATGGCAAACCAGAATCCCAAAACCCTATCCAAACTCCCCTATATAAGCCCTAATGGCTAAAACCAGAAACTCTAAACCCTATCCAAACTCCTAATATAAACTCCCCTAATGGCCCCTAAAAAACCAGAATCTAAACCCTATCCAAACTCCTAATATAGCCCTAATGGCTAAAACCAGAATCAAACCCACATCCAAACTCCTAATATAACCCCAATGGCTAAACCATATCCAGAATCAAAACCCTATCCAAACTCCTAATATAACCCTAATGGCTAAACCAGAATCTAAACCCCCATCCAAACTCCTAATATAGCCCCTAATGGCTAAACCAGAATCAAACCCTATCCAAACTCCTAATATAGCCCCTAATGGCTAAACCAGAATCTAAACCTATCCAAACTCCTAATATAGCCCCAATGGCTAAACCAGAATCAAAACCCTATCCAAACTCCTAATATAACCAGAATCTAATGGCTAAACCAGAATCAAAACCCTATCCAAACTCCTAATATAGCCCTAATGGCTAAACCAGAATCTAAAACCCTATCCAAACTCCTAATATATAGCCCTAATGGCTAAACCAGAATCTAAACCCTATCCAAACTCCCTAATATAGCCCTAATGGCCAAACCAGAATCAAAACCATATCCAAACTCCTAATATAAAAAACCCTAATGGCTAAACCAGAATCAAAAACCCCATCCAAACTCCTAATATAGCCCTAATGGCTAAACCAGAATCAAAACCTATCCAAACTCCTAATATAGCCTAATGGCTAAACCAGAATCAAAACCAATATCCAAACTCCCAATATAACCCCAAACTCCTAATATATAAACCAGAATCTAAACCCCATCCATCCAAACTCCTAATATAGCCCCAATGGCCCCAAAAACCAGAATCTAAACCCTATCCAAACTCCTAATATAGCCCTAATGGCTAAACCAGAATCAAAACCCTATCCAAACTCCTAATATAACCTAATGGCTAAACCAGAATCCCCTATCCAAACCCTAATATAGCCCTAATGGCTAAACCAGAATCAAACCCTATCCAAACTCTAATATAACCCTAATGGCTAAACCAGAATCTAAACCCTATCCAAACTCCTAATATAGCCTAATGGCTAAACCAGAATCAAAACCCTATCCAAACTCTAATATAGCCCAAACCAGAATCAAAACCCTATCCAAACTCCTAATATAACCCTAATGGCTAAACCAAATCAGAATCCAAACTCTATCCAAAACCAGAATCCTAATCAAACTCCTAATATAGCCTAATGGCTAAACCAGAATCAAAACCATATCCAAACTCCTAATATAGCCCTAATGGCTAAACCAGAATCAAAAAATCTATCCAAACTCCTAATATAGCCCTAATGGCTAAACCAGAATCAAAACCCTATCCAAACTCCCTAATATAGCCCCAATGGCTAAAACCAGAATCTAAACCATATTCAAACTCCTAATATAGCCCTAATGGCTAAACCAGAATCAAAAACCTATCCAAACTCCTAATATAGCCCTAATGGCTAAACCAGAATCAAAACCCTATCCAAACTCTAATATAGCCCTAATGGCTAAACCAGAATCAAAACCCTATCCAAACTCCTAATATAGCCCTAATGGCTAAAACCAGAATCTAAACCCTATCCAAACTCCTAATATAGCCCTAATGGCTAAACCAGAATCTAAACCCTATCCAAACTCCCTAATATAGCCCTAATGGCTAAACCAGAATCTAAACCCTATCCAAACTCCTAATATAGCCCCTAATGGCTAAACCAGAATCTAAACCCTCCATCCAAACTCCTAATATAGCCCTAATGGCTAAACCAGAATCTAAACCAGAATCCAAACTCCAAACTCCTAATATAGCCCTAATGGCTAAACCAGAATCTAAACCCTATCCAAACTCCCCCAATGGCTAACCCTAATGGCTAAACCAGAATCTAAACCCTATCCAAACTCCTAATATAGCCCAAATGGCTAAACCAGAATCTAAACACTATCCAAACTCCTAATATAACCATAATGGCTAAACCAGAATCTAAACACTATCCAAACTCCTAATATAACCCTAATGGCTAAACCAGAATCTAAACCCTATCCAAACTCCTAATATAGCCCTAATGGCTAAACCAGAATCTAAACCCTATCCAAACTCCTAATATAACCCTAATGGCTAAACCAGAATCAAAACCCTATCCAAACTCCTAATATAACCCTAATGGCTAAAAATCCAGAAACTCCCTAAACCCTATCCAAACTCCAGAATCTAAAAACCCCTCCAATGGCCTAAACCAGAATCCATATCCAAAACCCTATCCAAACTCCTAAACCAGAATCTAAAACCCTATCCAAACTAATGGCTAAAAACCAGAATCAAAACCCTATCCAAACTCCTAATATAACCCTAATGGCTAAACCAGAATCAAAACCCTATCCAAACTCCTAATATAGCCCTAATGGCTAAACCAGAATCAAAACCCTATCCAAACTCCTAATATAACCCTAATGGCTAAAGAATCTAAACCAGAAAACTCCTAAAAGCCCTATCCAAACAAACCTCAACCATATAAACTATCCAAACTCCTAGCCCTAATGGCTAAACCAGAATCAAAACCCTATCCAAACTCCTAATATAACCAGAATCCCTAATGGCTAAACCAGAATCTAAACCCTATCCAAACTCCTAATATAGCCCTAATGGCTAAAAGAATCAAATCAAAAACCCCTAATATCCAAATCTCCTATCCAATAATATAGCCCTAATGGCTAAACCAGAATCTAAACCCTATCCAAACTCCTAATATAGCCCTAATGGCTAAACCAGAATCTAAACCCTATCCAAACTCCTAATATAACCCTAATGGCTAAACCAGAATCAAAACCCTATCCAAACTCCTAATATAACCCTAATGGCTAAACCAGAATCAAAACCCTATCCAAACTCCTAATAAACCCCTAAACCCTAATGGCTAAACCAGAATCAAACCCTATCCAAACTCCTAATATAGCCCTAATGGCTAAACCAGAATCAAAACCCATCCAAACTCCTAATATAAACCTAATGGCTAAAACCAGAAAACCCTAAAACCCAAATGGCAAACCAGAATCAAAACCCTAAACTCTAATATAGCCCTAATGGCTAAACCAGAATCAAAACCCTATCCAAACTCCTAATATAACCCTAATGGCTAAACCAGAATCTAAACCCTATCCAAACTCCTAATATAGCCCTAATGGCTAAAACCAGAATCTAAACCCTATCCAAACTCCTAATATAGCCCCAATGGCTAAACCAGAATCTAAACCCAAACTCCTATCCAAACTCCAAGAATCTAAACCCTATCCAAACTCTAATATAAACTAATGGCTAAACCAGAATCTAAACCCATATCCAAACTCCTAATATAACCCTAATGGCTAAAACCAGAATCTAAACCATATCAAACTCCTAATATAGCCCTAATGGCTAAACCAGAATCAAAACCCTATCCATACTCCAGAATAAACCCTATCCAAAGTCCCCCCAATGGCTAAACCAGAATCAAAACACTATCCAAACTCCTAATATAGCCCTAATGGCTAAACCAGAATCAAACCCTATCCAAACTCTAATATAGCCTAATGGCTAAACCAGAATCTAAACCCTATCCAAATCTAAAAAACCCTAATATAACCCCAATGGCTAAACCAGAATCAAAACCCTATCCAAACTCCTAATATAGCCCTAATGGCTAAACCAGAATCCAAACCCTATCCAAACTCCTAATATAGCCCAATGGCTAAAACCAGAATCAAAACCCTATCCAAACTCCTAATATAGCCCTAATGGCTAAACCAGAATCTAAACCCTATCCAAACTCCTAATATAGCCCTAATGGCTAAACCAGAATCAAAACCCTATCCAAACTCCTAATATAGCCCTAATGGCTAATGGCTAAACCAGAATCCTAAACCCCATCCAAACTCCCTAATATAGCCCTAATGGCTAAACCAGAATCAAAACCCTATCCAAACTCCTAATATAGCCCTAATGGCTAAACCAGAATCAAAACCCTATCCAAACTCATAATATAGCCCTAATGGCTAAAACCAGAATCAAAACCCTATCCAAACTCCTAATATAGCCCCCTAATGGCTAAACCAGAATCAAAACCCTATCCAAACTCCTAATATAGCCCCTAATGGCTAAACCAGAATCAAAACCCTATCCAAACTCCTAAACTATAAACCCCAAATGGCCTAATATAACCCTAACCAGAATCAAAACCCTATCCAAACTCCAAACTAATATAACCCTAATGGCTAAACCAGAATCAAACCCTATCCAAACTCCTAATATAACCCCAATATAGGCTAAACCAGAATCTAAACCCCATCCAAACTCCTAATATAACCCTAATGGCTAAACCAGAATCTAAACCCTATCCAAACTCCTAATATAGCCCTAATAACCAGAATAAACCCTAATATTCAAACCCTAATATAGTCCTAATGGCTAAACCAGAATCAAAACCCTATCCAAACTCCTAATATAACCCTAATGGCTAAACCAGAATCAAAACCCTATCCAAACTCCTAATATAACCCTAATGGCCTAAACCAGAATCCAAACTCCTAAACCCTATCCAAACTCCTAATATAACCCTAATGGCTAAACCAGAATCTAAACACCTAAAATCCTCCTCTAAATCCAAACTCCTAATATAGCCCTAATGGCTAAACCAGAATCTAAACCCATCCAAACTCCTAATATAGCCCCAATGGCTAAAACCAGAATCTAAACCCTATCCAAACTCCTAATATAGCCCCTAATGGCTAAACCAGAATCTAAACCTATCCAAACTCCTAATATAGCCCTAATGGCTAAACCAGAATCTAAACCCAATATCAAACTCCTAATATAACCCTAATGGCCCAGAATCTAAACCATATCCAAACCCTAATATAGCCCTAATGGCTAAACCAGAATCTAAACACTATCCAAACTCCTAATATAGCCCCAATGGCTAAACCAGAATCTAAACCCTATCCAAAACCTCCTAATATAAACCCCAAACTCCTAATGGCTAAACCAGAATCTAAACCATATTCCAAACTCCTAATATAGCCCTAATCGGCTAAACCAGAATCTAAACCCCATCCAAACTCCTAATATAGCCCTAATGGCTAAAACCAGAATCAAAACCCTATCCAAACTCCTAATATAGCCCTAATGGCTAAACCAGAATCAAAACCCTATCCAAACTCCTAATATAGCCCTAATGGCTAAACCAGAATCTAAACCCTATCCAAACTCCTAATATAGCCCTAATGGCTAAACCAGAATCTAAACACTATCCAAACTCATAATATAGCCCTAATGGCTAAATCAGAATCTAAACCCTATCCAAACTCCTAATATAGCCCTAATGGCTAAACCAGAATCTAAACACTATCCAAACTCATAATATAGCCCTAATGGCTAAACCAGAATCTAAAACCTCTGCAAACTCATAATATAGCCCTAACGCCAATAACAGAATATACCCCTAGCCAAGCTCTGAAAGGTAGTAATACGTTATTTTCATTTCTTAAAATAATTTTATATTAAAAAATAAAATTTATATTATCTGTTTTGAATCACCTAGAGCAAATAAAATATAAGAAGTGGGTCGCGTTAATTTATTTTCGACATCCATATATATATATATATATATATATATATATATATATATATATATATATATATATATATATATATATATAGGTCATCGACAGAGATCCTTTCCTACAGCTCGACTTAACATGATTTTCGACGTAGGTCGGAACGCACCTACATAACCTTCCACGAGTCTGCCTTACGCTTGGGTGCCATCATGTAGGGAACCCCCCTCCCCTGGAAAAGGCAACAAACGAGAATTAGCGAATGTAGCACAATCCAATATGGCGTACAGCCGGTGAAGAAACAACTTTGTTTTCGTAATATAGCGCCACGTGACGACGTATTATATCACTGGTCCGACGTAAACCGAGGACTCTCTCTCTCTCTCTCTCTCTCTCTATATATATATATATATATATATATATATATATATATATATATATATCAGGTCATCCCATAAGTTCTGTCCGAATTTTGAATAAAGAAAACAAGTGACCAAATTTTACATTTAATTACAGATTCAATCAACAATGTATTTTTCCTGATTATCTATGACTTCCTTCCATCTATTAACAAGCTTATTAATTCCATTACTGTAAAATTCTTTTGGCTTTCATTGGAAGAACTCACAAATGTCAGTTTTAACCTCTTCCTGTGTTACAAAAGCTGTTTCTTCTAAATGATTCTGTAAGCTACGAAAAAAATGGTGGTCTGAAGGAGCAAGATTGGGAGAATAATTGGGATGAGGAATTTTCTCCCAACCAAATTCTTCGATCTTTTGTGACATGATTCTTGCTGTGTGAGGTCGCGCATTGTCCTGATGAAAAATCACCTCTTTTCGATTCACTAGAGCAGGTCTTTTTTCCTCAAAGCTTGGTTCAAACGCTCTAATTGCTGACTGTATATTTGAGCATTAATTGTTGCATTAGGTGGTAAGAATTCAAAGTGGATTATTCCTTGGCAATACCACCAGATTGAAAGAAGAACCTTTTGTCCATGAAGTTCCCTTCTCGGCTGTGGCTGGGGTCCTTCCCCTTTACCAAGTCACTGTCTACGACGCTTAACATTTCGATAAAAGATCCATTTTTCGTCGCCAGTCACAAGTCTATCCAAAAAAGGTGAAACAAGTTGGCGAGAATGGAGAGAAGAGCAGATGTCAACTCGGGATTTGAGGTTGTTTTCAGACAATTCATGAGGCACCCATTTTCCAAGTTTAGGAACTTTTCCAAGTTGTTGAAGATGACGATGAACAGTTGTATGATTTGAACTGAGAACCACTGCCAATTCCTCAACTGATAAAGCAGGATTTTCTTCAAGGGCTGCTTCAAGAAGCTTTTCATCAAACTCAACTGGACGTCCGGTTCGATCTTCATCTTCAAGGGTGAAATCTCCACCTCTGAATTTTGCAAACCATCTTCTGCAAGTTCTTTCATTCACACATTCCTCTCCATAAACGGAGTGAATGTTTCTAGCCGCTTCGGCTGCTGAGTTTTCTTTCTTGAACTCATAAAGCATTATGTGCCTCAAATGATTCTTGGGTACTTCCATGTTAGCAGGGTATTGATCAAAAAAATTTAATTTTATTGTTCTCTGAAATAAACTTTGATCAGTTTAAATGCATCTAAACATAAAAAATAATGTTCAGCTCCATTAGACAATATAAAATACTCTTTAAATTTCGTTCATTTTAACAAAAAAGTTAAAATTCGGACAGAACTTATGTGATGAACTGATATACACACACACACACATATATATATATATATATATATATATATATATATATATATATATATATATATGTGTGTGTGTGTGTGTGTATATGTCTTATTTTGTCTGTGTGTGTGTGTGAGAGAAAGAGAGTGTGTGTGTGTAAACGTAAAAGTTGGACAACACCACTTCGTCTAATCCTAAAATTAGCCCTAAAACTAATCCTATAACTCGACAACCAACCCAAAATCAATCCATAAACACAAATCCTAACACTAACTGTAGCCCCAAAAGCTCCAACTCTTACCCTATCAATAAAACATAACTTAAAAATCCTAAGACTAAACCTATACCTAAAGCTAACTTTCAACCGAACTCTGATCGTAAACGCAAATTCTAACCTTAAAACTAATCCTAACTCTAACCCTAATAATAATCCTACCCTAACCGTAAGCACAGACCGTAAATTTAGCCATAAGCCTAAACATATTGCGATAACTTAAACCTAAATTTAACCTTAACACTAATCATCTAACCCCATTACTGAACGTTAAGTTGAAACACGGCTTAGTAAATAGTTATTAACACGGCTCCACAAAAACAATGTCAAATAGATTCAGGTTTTATACCATTTCTCTCGTCCCTAGAAAGACGGCTTTTAAAAACATCAATGTCAATCAGTAACAAAATTTCTCTCGAGAAGAGTGACTTGTCATCTCCCCGCGTAAAGTGAATGTATAAATATTTAAAGAAAATTCATGGCGTTCTTTCGATTTACCGCCAGGTTATGGAAGACAATAGAAGAGTACTCTGTCAATCAAACTGCAAAAATAAAATTAAAAAAAAAAAGGATTACAAATTTTGGAGGTCCTCTACATCAAATCGCGATAATATACTATTAGGAACCTTTTCTTTAAGCTCGACGCTCACGTATTAAAATGCCTTTGAACATTTTAGTCAAGGATCGCTAAAAACTCCCTTTCACAAGCATAGACTATGAACTAATACACCTTTCAAATGTCAGGGAAGTTAACATTATAGATGCACTGCGGGGTATCTAACAATCTCTATCCTATTTCCATAATCGAAACTTTTATATTGACATACGTTCTATCCCTGATATGGAGCAATTTAACACATAAATATAGCACACCTCGGAACTATATTTTTCATAGATATATATATATATATATATATATATATATATATATATATATATATATATAATGATATATAAAAAGTTTTATATGTCAGGAACAATTTTGGGTAGGATTTGTATTACAAAGTGAAAAAAGTTTTCGTTTCACGTATTTCGTTCTTTAGAACTTCAGACTAAGTTTTTATATATATATATATATATATATATATATATATATATATATATATATATATATATATTTTGTTTGAATAAAAGACAGACCACGTTAAGATTCCATGTAATAAGCTATTTCACCATAACATTGAGCTCTCTGGATATCATCAGGTCTACCCATACGGATTACCTTAGTTTGCATAAACTAACTATATATATATATAATATATATATATATACATATATAAAATTAGGAAATCGGCCCATTGATTTCGGTCAATTGATCTCCTGAACTTTGATTTTTTTTTTAAATTAATAAATGAAAAAGCGCACGATGTGATGTGTGACAGAAGGAAGGAAGTTGAAGTGGAGGAAGAGGAGATGAAAATCATGTGTATTGGGAGTGTATCGGTGGGGGATTTAATTAAATATACATACGTTCTTTTTATCCCACTTCAAATGAACATTTTAGTATGAATACACCAGTTCATAATTTCCGATTTCTGATTTAAAAGGTATTTTTAGGTCTGGAAATGTTATTATAGGTAATTTCTCTTGTTGACAAATGTTGCACATATTGCTATGATTTTTCTAAACCAAAGTAGCGAAATCAGATGTTTTCCTAATTTTCTATACTGAAAAGCTCTACACATTGAATTTTATCTGTATTGAGCACTTTTTAAATACTACTGTTTTCTGTTCTAATACAACTTTATTAACTTTTTTATATATATATATATATATATATATATATATATATATATATATATATATATATATATATAATATATATATTGAAAAATTTGTAACATAAAATTGTCCAACATTTAGATCAGAAACTCTGAACCGTTGTAACTTAGCAGTGATTAAAGATATCTTACTGGAATTCTCTGAATTTAATTTTATAATACTAGTGGACTCTACTTTGAGCATTAAGATCATTGATAGTTACTTTCCAAACTCTGCTAAACAGAAGAATTGTGATGAAATCAGTCATCAACGAAAATTACGTTCATCATTAATTAATCCTTTCTAAGGATCGGAATTTATGAAATGATTTAAGTTAAATTCAAATATACACACACACACACACACACACACACACACATGTATATATATATATATATATATATATATATATATATATATATATTCGACTGTTTTCGTGTGAGCTGATGTTTCTGGGTCAACGTAATCCATACTGTGATTTACAGCCAGATAAATATAATTGGAATCATCCGTGAAAGATGTTAATCCTTTCCATCTATCCGACATAGTTTCATCGACGTAGGAAGAATATTTACTCTCTGTGAAAAGCGAAAACGTCACTCTCCTTGGTTTCGTAATTTTGCATTCACTCCGGCAACTTCATGGCAAGCTAAACAAATTTTGATCGAAAATCTCAAAAGCGTGCCAAAAATTTAATAAGACAAACCAATTTTGACTGAAAATTTATAATTTCTTGGGGTGAATTAATATTCGGGATAAGTAAATTTGCATTATATCCGGTGAATTAGCAGAAAATATCCTCAAAAGGAATATAAAACGCTTAAGATTACACACACACACACACACATACCGAGTGTAACATCAAGATTGTCCAAATCGTGTAACAGCAAATTTGACCAATTCTTAGATTAAGATTTGAACCGTTGTATCTTAGAATTGATTAAAGATATCTTACTGGAATTCTCTGGGGTTTTTATAACACTACTGGATTCTACTTTGAACACTAAGAATGTATAATTACTCTCCAAGCTAAACAGAAGAATTGTGATGAAATCAGTCATCAACGAAAATTACGTTCATCATTAATTAATCCTAGCTAAGGATCGGAATCTCATAAAGGATTGAAATAAAGTCTTAATATATATAGCTATACATACATACTATATACATAATTCCACGATCATCATCTAACTTATTCAGGATTATCTTGTTCGCCCTCTTCAAACTTCTTTACAAATCGACCATATATATATATATATATATATATATATATATATATATACATTTCAATATTAGTTATTTACACCTAAAGAGCCATTAAAGTGTATCTAAGTCTGCTCTTTCGGTTGTATTGAGCTCTTTTGTTAGTTAGTTGTTTACTCGTATCGGGTTTTTTTCTTTGGGCTTCAGACCTGCATCTGTGCGATTTTTTTTGTCGGCAGAAGTTCATGTTTGTAGCTCTTTCTTTTTTTTAAAACCTTTTTTTTCCTCGAGATTGATTTGATTAGCAAATCAAAATTTCGAGGGTTTTTCGAAACGAGTCTAGTTATCTATATTTATATATATATATATATATATATATATATATATATATATATATATATATATTCAAATATATAATTAACAATCGTATTATTTATATTTGAAAAGAAACTGTAACTAAAAGTTTTCTCATTTAATTGCAATATAAACCACAGGTGAGATCTGTGGATTTTCAATGTATTATAATGCTGAGCAAGCCTCATTCTGCAATAGGGATGGCTTGATCCATCCTAGTATAACATTATCCTCAAATACAAGTTTTAAAATACAAACTATCATATATATATATATATATATATATATATATATATATATATATTAAAAAAAGAAAATAAATGTTTCTTTAATCATATTTACGTTCAAAATTTGGTTCATTATATCCCAAAAATAGTTATCCATGATATATATAATATTATATTTTTTAAAATGTGTGTTTTAACATTTATAAAATTATGGAGTGATTTATATAAAAAAGCATATTAATGATTATAAGATATTCGTGTGGGTGTGTGTATAAGATGAAATTGAATAACAAAAATACTGAATATGTTTGTCTTTTCTGGGTGAGAAATGTGGGTAAAATTCCTGATTTATTTTATCAATATATTAAGACTATCTATATTGTTAAAATTATTGAATAAGCCCGTGTAGGGTGTTTTTTTTAAACGAAAATGTCCACTTATTTTCAAACAAATCTAAAATCTTTCTAATGTTATCTGCTCTGAACTTTTCTATTCTCTTTGTTAAAGTGAAATTAAAATTTTGGGTTTTTTAAAATCATTTTTTTCTAGGCGGAAAATGTTCTACAACACGCAATAAATATTCAATTTGTTTTTGACTTAATTCAATTGTCAAAATTATTAATTATGTTTTGAAAATAAATATTCTTCATTTTCCCATATTGTTTCAATATATATGTGCATTCAAATTTCAAATTATGTTATGACATCTACAGTTAGAATCGTGGTAGATTTTGAAAGAAGATTTAGTGACTGAGCTATATATGAATTCGTGTGTTTAATAAATTGATTTTAAAAAAATTTGTTGTTGCATGTTGCCTCCCATCCCATTTCCATCTTTTCATGTGTTCCTGATTTTTAAATTATTCAACAAAAAAAAATGTTACTTGAATGGAAATTTGAGATGGAATTATATATTTTGAATGGAAAAATCGAATTAAATATTTTTTCAATATTAATTTAATTTTTTTTGTTACACCCGGTATCATTTTCTCCTAATTCTATCTTTTCTTTTTTCAATAGCAAATATTTATATTTTTTAGTTCGCAGAATTAATATGCCCAATCTATTAAACATGAGTAGAGACTTATCCCTTATTTCCTGCATATGTTTGGGTATCCGGTTCCGTCTAACGTCTTTCATTCCCAACATATTCATTTTCATTAATTAAAATTATCATCTTGTTTGCGATTTATATATATATATATATATATATATATATATATATATATATGTATATGTGTTTATATATTATATTTTTCCTTATTTATACTGTGCACTAATTCTCTGTATTTGGGTTTCCAAAAATCTGGTTGGTTTTCATTAAAAACAAAAAAATGATATGTGTGTGGTTATCCCAGCTATTTGTTTTTTTAAATAAAGAAAATTTCCTACTCGTTATCGAACCTGTATCCATTTTTTTTTTTCTTCTATTCTAAATAAGCGTAAAATAGATATTTGGACACGGGAGACCACCTCGCTAGAACCAAACTCAAAAAATAAATTAGTTTAATATATGTCTCGCGTTGGGATTTCTTCAAATGAGTATCTGCGTGTAACAGTTTTATATCGGATTTTAATCTAACATTATTATTATAATATATTATTAATTATATATATATATATATATATATATATATATATATATATATATATAAATAATATATTGAACAATAAAAAAAAAAAAATTAAAATCTTTAGACACACTGGGTTGTAGATTAATATTCTTTCGTTTTTTTTATTATTATTTCATTTAGATTCCTCGACTAGTTTCGACCAAAATGGCCATCATCGGGAGAAGAAATATTTCTGCTTGCTGGTAGCAGTAAAACTACAGAAATGAATGTTTGATGGAGAAAATGAACTTTTTCTGTAGTTTTCATTTGTTTTTTTATTTTTTTTTTTTTATTTTTTTTTTGAATCTTTTAACATTCCTTGTGTTGGTTTTGAGTCTCTTTTAAGTTGTTATTTGAGATAAGAGCTGGATAGATGATCATGCTTATTCTGATTCTCTGGTCAGTTTGACAGTTTTATTGGACCTGGTGAGGGGATGTGTCTCTGTTTAGTTTATTTTGTGTGTGTTTTTATTTGGTTCTTAGGGGTATGAAGTATGATATGTGTAAACAAACTGTATATTTTGCTGTGGGTGTTTGTTATCATTTGGCTCATTAGGGAGTGAAAACTGAGTATGATGTGTAAGTGTGTATATTCGTGTGTGAATGTGTGTATAAGTGTGAGGCCTCCATTCATCCGTAAGAATGTCTGTCTTGTGTGGGTGATAAATGTGGGTAGGTTTTGATTTGTTGATTTATATTTAATACTATTACATTTGTAAAATTTATGGAAATTAGGATGGATGGATATTGGTTTTTAAACGGTATCCACTTATTTTCAAAGAAACTCTAAAATTTTCTAATAGGTCTGCTCGTTTTAAGGTGTAAAAATTCTATTTAATAAATATAAAACCTAACTCTACTTATTCTTTTTGAATCAAGTTTTCATCTACCTTTAATGTTGTTCAACATACTCTACGTTTTGTGTTTTTACTCTTTTTTTTTAGGGGACTTAATTGTTTTACTTTCTTTATATGATTTATAAAAATTTTTTAAATTTCGATTAAATTTTTTTTTTTTTTTTTTTATTTCATATATATATATATATATATATATATATATATATATATATATATATATATATATATATATATATATATATATATATAAATATATATATATATATATATATATATATATATATATATATATATATATATATATATATATATATATATAATTTATTTTAAAATGAAAAAAAAATTATGAAATTTCTTACATAAAAATAAAACAAGGCTGGAGGAAATCAAAAATGTTAGACGCTAAAAAAATCGTTTATTAATAAAAAGATTATTATATTATAAGCTGAATATTTGGATAAATTTTTTAAAAAATGTTCTATTCTACTGAATGTCTTCGTTTTTGATTATATTACTTGTTCCGAACCACCTGCTCCAAATCAAATACAGCTAAATTAGAATTATGCTACACATACAAAGATAAATTATATTTTTTATTGTCTGTTTATACAAATCAAATACACATTAAAAAATTCTTAAAAATTGACAAACAAAAAAAAATTAATTTTTTCTTCCATATCTCATACATTTACATCTGATGAAACTGATATATAAAATGAAACATGTTAGATTGATATACGTTTCCTATTATTGGTCCTATCAATCTGTCAACTTATATATATATATATATATATATATATATATATATAATGATTAAGAATAATAAATTTTATAACACAGTTTTCGCATTATTTTTTTTTTTTTAAAAAAAAAAACATGGGCTTTCATAAATTTTAAACATTTAAAATGAATTATAAGTTTTAGAAATATTGTTAAATGAATCGAAGATAAAGATTTTAAATTTAATTCTATAATTAAATTTAAGGTTTTTAGTTTTCCTATTTTTGAAACATGGCATTTCCATGTATGTTGAAACGATATTTTTAAATTAATATATATTTTTAAATATATATATATATCAAGCAAGGCAAAAGCCACTTATTTTAAACCAATGTTACAAGGATTTGAAGCGAGAGCAAATAATTGATATAAAATTTGAAGAGAAGGATAGTGGATAGATCAATGCAAATTGAGATGTCGATTGACATTACATTTGAATATTTTTGATATTATATATCGTGAAACAGGAAAAATGAATTAAATTCTACAGGCGATGTTCTGCGAGATATTAAGTATTGGAGTAGAAGAGGCGGCTAATTTTTAAAGTTTTCAAAAGTTTCCAAAAAATATTATGAGCGGGATGCCATCCTCAAAGGACGCTTGAATTCATTATTTCTGGGACCCAGCAAGCAGCTCCTTTATATATAATTATCATGAAAAATATTTTTAAAAAAGATTAAAATTATTACGATTTATAATGAGATAAATAAAATTCTCTCTATATATTTTTATATATATATATTATCATATATTTAAGCGCTCAATATCAGTATTATAACTAACATATTTAGTTGAATGGATATTCAATGTGACTTTACTTTTTTTTTTTTTTCTTACGCCCTATATTAAATTTGAAACCACTAGGATTGCCTTGTTTCAGAAGAATTGGAGCGGATATAAGATAGAAATTGATAGAACAAATTTGAGGAGGGTATTCTGGATAGATCAAGGTAACTGGAAATTTCGATTGACATTACATTTGAATAGATGGATATTATTTATCTCAAGGAAACAGTAATAAAATAGGTGTCCCACGAGCAATATTTATGAAGTATATTGGAGTAGAAAAATTAATTACATTTAAAAATTTCTATAGTATAAAAACCATATATATGCCAGCCTCGTAATTTTTATTGAATTCATGAAGTCTGGGACCCATGAAAAGCAGCTCATCGTAGCAATTAACATGAAAGTATTTGTTTAAAAACATCTTGATATAGGCACGTCTGTGAGATAAATAAAAACTATATGTATATTTTATATACGATGCGGTGATAGAGCTAACATATTTAGTTGAATGGATATGAGTTTTTTGACCGAAAACTTTCAAAATTTATGCAATCTACATTCTAAATCCATTTTGTTGTTTTGTTTAAATTTTTTTTAAATTTATGTCAGTTTTTTATTTTGCTTATGTTTGCTGTTGATTTGGGATGTCATTTAAATTTTTTAAATTTCCTATATTCATTATGTGTTCTTAAATATATATATATATATATATATATATATATATATATATATATATATATATATAGTAATATTTATAATAATTCGTTTTGTAAAATTTTCTCAGATATAAAAGAAAAAATACATATATTTTTTAACCTGGATTTCTCAGGTCCCAAATTAGAGCCTTTGTTAATGTATTTTCAAGACCAAACCCGGATATAAGAGATAACCCGGATATAATATATATTTTTAAAGTTTAGACTTTTTTTTCTATTAAATAGACCAAACCCGTTAAATCAAAATCATTTATTATTATATATATATATATATATATATAATATATGCTAAAATGATTTTTTTAAATTAACCTTTGTTAAATTTTAAATAACTTCCCGGATATAAAAAAATGTTAAGAGATAATAGGTAAATTTTTTTTATGTCAAAAATCTTAAAATATAAGAGAAAAAAAATTAACATTATCCAAACCATAAAGAAAACCATTATACCATATCAGGTCCACAATTATATAATTATATATATGTATATATATATATGTAATTAATTAATTAAACCATTTACTATCATTCTAACTTTACCCAAACGGAATAAATCCAAAATCATAAAAAAAAATAAATCACAACCGATATTTAAAAAAAATAATAACAAAACAACATAAAAATTATGAAAATTTAATATGCAATTTTAAAAATAATACCATAGAATTTAAAATAATAACAAAATATTAAAAAAAAAAACAGATTTTTTACTGTATTAATAAAATATTTATGAAAATGTGTGAATATAATATGAATATATATATATACGTTAAATGTTAAGTTGTGCAAAGAAAACATTATTCAGAGAACAAAATAAACGAACAGTCTGAAAAACACACCACAACTGACGAAAGATATTCTTACAAAATTATCTAGAATATGTTTGTATGATCAAAAATGAGTAAAATATGTTTTGTATGTTTGCGTACGTCAATGAGTGAACGTGCGTGTATGTAAGTCATTTAAGTTATAGTGGCGTTGACGACGATTTTTTTTTCCTCCCGCTAACATAAAAAAAAAAATATACAACAATTTGTATATAAATCCAAAATTTAAAAATTAGTTTATCTGACGTGTATAGATATATATATATATATATATATATATATATATATATATATATATATATATTATAAATTAATTGAATTCAAAAACAAAAAGGATTTTTAAATATGTTTCAAAATCTTAAAAAAAAAAATTTAATCACAAAATTAAATTCGTAAAAAATTAACGTCCATTTTTGTTACATGGTTAGAACTTGACAAAAAATTTATTTTAAATCAATTAATTTATAATATTAATGCTCTTTTTTTCATTGAGCACTATTTTGAAAAAATATAAAATATCTATAAGAACACCGGATTATATATCTTGCTGTTCTTTTTAGTTTATATATATATAATATTCAATATATATATATATATATATATATATATATATATATATATATATATATATATATTTTATATTTCATCACACAGTTATATATATATGTATATGTATATATATATAACTTGTGTCTTTCTTTCTTAGTCTTTTTGTTTTCTTCCTTTTCTCGTGAAAGATGGTTGTACGTTGTTTTTAAATCTCAATAAATTGTCTATTAAACAGTCATTTACTAACGCCTGATGAGATGTGTTGATACATATATGAAAACATGACTATTTATTTTTATATAAATTTAATTTTGTATCTTAAAATGATAATAAAATACTTCTGTATTGAGCCCTCTTTATAAATTATATATATTTTTGTATATATATATTATATTCTATTC
>CAHIKZ030001962.1:10000-45000 GCA_903632075.3 Acanthosepion pharaonis | reverse complement strand
TCAAAAAATTTTTTTTTTTTTTCTTTTTTTTTTTTTTTTTTTTATCGTTTAATTTTTTAAATTCATAAAAAAGAAAGAGTTAAAAAGATGGATTTTGGGGGATGTCAAAACAACATTTAAATTTAAGATACACTTTATTTTTTTTCTGATATATGATTTTTTTAAAAAAAAAATAACATAGAGTCCACATTCAAAAAATATTCTTAAACATTTTATCAAATAGAAATTTATATTTATGGAATTATTTCCTAACAAGGTATAACCATATATATATATATATATATATATATATATTAAATTTATAGATATTGGCATAGATTTTAAATAATATCTATACTTTGATTTTTCAAATTTAAAGAAAATTCCCAGACATTTCAGGTAAATGTTCCTTCAGATAGATGTCAATATAGAAATAAAATAACCCATTCTGAAATATGTCTTAATAATTTTAGATATTTCTGATCTTATGAACTCCATTAAATATATATATATATATATATATATATATAAAATATATATATATTTTTAATATATATATGCCGTTTAAATTTATTTTTTATGTATATTTATATATATAAATATAATTTATATAAATGACAAAAAAAAATATATATATATATATATATATATATATATATATATATTCAAAATCAATATATATATATATATATATATATATTATACATTATATTTTTATATATATATATATATATTATATATTTATGAATTATTTTTTAATCCTCGTCATTGATTTAAAAATTAATTCTATCCTGTTTCTGATCTATTTTATTTTATATTTATATATATATATATATATATATTATATATATATATTTTATAATTTATTCCATGTATGAAACTGTCTGTATTGTTTCAAAAAATTTATCATTTTCGGTTTGTATTATGTATATATAAATTAAAATTTTATAATCGATAGATTGACTAGATTTATATGTGGAAATTGATTTTTTTTTTTTTCCTTTAAAAAAAGAAAAAAAGAAAATTTTTTAATTTCTGTGAAATAGATTTTGGATGCAATGGTGAGTACATTCCTTTAAATAATCAAATTGAAAAGAAAGTAGGTATGGAAACCTATTATATTATAATATTTTACAATATTTTTAAAATTAATTCGGAAAACTTTTTCACTCTTTTTATTTAAAATTTTTTTTAAATATTTTTTTTTATGAATACAATTTTTTTTATTATAATACAAATTATAAATCATAGTTTTTAATAAATAATAATAAATAATTATTTTCCTTTATTTTTTTTATATATATCTGTTTGTATAACCATTTAAATATTAATTTTGTATACAAATGTTTTGGTTTCATATATGTATACCTATTTTTGCACATTATGTATATTATTTATATATATATATATATATATATATATATATATATATATATATATCTATAATATTTATCCCAAATTTAATAACGAATTTTTAAAATGAACATGCCTAAAAACACACGTAAATCGAGAGATAAAACTTATTCCTAAAATTTTAAATTGAAGATGAAAAAAATTTAAATAAAATTAATTCAAAATTAATTTTAATAATTATTTGGATGGTTTCAGAATAAAAATTTTTTGAAACATGAGAACTCCTCAAAATAATTTGGAATAATATTTTAAAAAAAAATATATTATAATATAAGCTCTGCTTATGTATTTAAAGATTTTGTCTTTAAAATAAAAAAAAAAAATATTAAAAATTATCGGATTATATAATAAATAACGTTTTCTTTTTATTTTCTGCATATATGCATTTTACATATATATATATATATATATATATATATATATATATATATATATATATATATATATATATATATATATTAAAATCTAGTAATTAATTATGATAAAGAATATTTTTTTTTATATTCCATTATAAATTGAAAAGTGAAAAACCAAATATATTGTACACAATTTTATTTATTTTGATATTTTTTAGTGATACAAGTTTTCAGAATTAACAATGAAGGTGATGTCTATATATTAAATATATACTTTTATATGATGTATTCTAATGCGGTCAAAAATATAAATCGATATTCATTAATAAACGATTGTCGTATTTGAAACTGGAATTCCTTTAATATGGATAGGTAATTTTTCTGGTTTCAAATAAGTATATTAAAACTATTCGAATATATTAGGCATAAGCGCTTTATCCATGATATATTATATATATATATATATGATTTTTTAATATATATATTTTATATATATATATATATATATATATATATATATATATATATATATATATATATATATATATATATTATGCATGTTTCATTAAAAACGACAGACAAGGTACTACGGTTAAGCTTTTTATTTAATTTTTTTTTGTGTTCTAACAAGAGCTTTCTTTTTCTGGACAAAGGGTGTGTAAGAACTGTCCAAATGTTTTATATTTCCGAGCGCTTTCAGCTATACCTTTAGCCATTATCAAGGATGATTCGATTTTTCAGCTTAATTGAGTGTGTGCGTTCTGTGTATGTCTTAGTGTGTGGTAGGGATGTTTTTAATTTCCGAATACGGTTAGCACATTGTGGCTTTGTTCGTAGTTAATATTGTTAAGAGTTGGCTTTTTTTTTTTTTTTTATTATTAAAGCTTCCATTATTTTTAGTCTTTTTTTTGCAGTGGATGCAGTTAATATATTTGTTTTTCTACTAGTATGTTCCTAATGGAGTCAGGTAAATTTGTTTGTGTGTTTAAATGGGTTCTAATGGAGCTGTGATCAGATAGGTGTAACGTAAGACGTCTGGATAAGCATGTGGTTGTGTAACCGAAAATTATTTAAAAAGGTTTGATCAGGAACACAGTTCCTTTTTCGTTTGAACTCATATATAATATTCGTTCTTTATAATTTTATATATGGTGTATTATTTTTGAGGATAAGGATTAAATCTTCTTAAATTTTTTATAATAGATTTTAATTTGATTTTTTTTTGATTTGGATTTGATTGGATTAGTATATTTTTTTTAAATGCCTTTTTTTCTAGAAGATTCGTCTTGTTTGTAATTAATATGCATTTGGTTTTTTTGAAATAAAAAATAAATGGCATTTTTAGCTTGTTCAAAAAATTACTTGAGCTTTGTTTGAGAAATAAATCTTATTTGCCTGGTGGTTTATAAGGTAGTTACTTATCCAATAATAGTAATTTTTTTTTTAATCGGTCAGACTGTTGTGTTCAAATTTTCCTGGATATCATTGAGTGTTTTTTTACTCAAAATTTCTCAAATTATTTTGGGTAGAACGAATTGATATAAATTAATAAAAACAATATTATTTTTGTAAAAAATATGTCCCTTTAAAACTATTGTATCTCCATATTCAATAAATTTATTAACCTTAAAACTAAATTATATATATATATATATATATATATATTGACTATAGCTTAGCAGGACAATCTAGGCAATTTTTTAACAAATCAATTTTTCATAAAATTACAATCATTTTTTCAAAATTTAAATAAAAAAAATTTTTATTTTTTTCATTGTCATTTTTAACGAAAAAGTTCTTATAAATAAATATTGCATTTTCTCCCATATATATATATATATATATATATATATATATATATATATATATATATATATATATATATATATATATATTATGTATTCATTAATTAAAAAATTATTTTCCCTATATTTTCTGTTTATACAGTTATTTATATAGATATAATTTAAGTGGATTGCTAATTTTTAATGAAAAAAGTATTGGAACAAACAATTATTTGAACAATTTCTACCCAATCTAAATCCAAAAATGAAATTCTTGTCCATATACAAAAATAAAGTTTAATAAAAAAACAGAAATTTATGTCAATCTTGAACAAAGAACTATGCATTGGTGATTGCTACCAAATACAGAAAATATATATCTATGTATATATATATATATATATATATATATATATATATATATATATATATATATATATATATATATATATTTAAAAAAATATGATTCCTTTGCTACATAAGAGTTTTTTTATGTTTCAAAAACAGGACAAAAACTTCAATAATTTATTATTAAAATTAAATTAATTAAAGTATCAATTAAATGTTTCATCCTCAATCTTGTGTTTATGTATATATATATATATTTATAAAGCTAAATAAATATAAGATTATTAATGGATCTAAAAGACAACTTTTATAAAAAATAATTTTAAAAATTGTATACCAACAGATCCTCACTATTTGAACCATCGGCCACTTGAGCATCCCTACGCACCAAATTTTTTTTATATTTATATATATATACCTATATATATATATATATATATATATATAATAACTGGGAACAGCTTAAATAAAAATTATTGAAGCTGGATTTTTAAAAACTTATAAATCAGATTTCAGAAGAAAGAAAACCTAAAAAACCCTGTTAAATTAAAAAGTTCATCTGTCGCAGATTTGGAAAAAAATGATTTAATTAAAAGACTTTGAAGTTGTTTTTCCTAATGTTAAAATGTAATGAAAATGTTTTAATCACGAAATCCTCCACTATCAATTCTCTCCGGGTCTCTAACTCTCCTCAAATTTTGGATGCATCATCCCACTTTATTTATTATAAATAAATAACATATAATATATATATATATATATATATATATATATATATAACTGTGTGATTGTGTGTGTGTAAAAATCTTCTAAAAAAATTAACAGAAAAATATTACTTAAATTCAAAGTTTTAATTTTTTTATTCAAATATTTTCATTTCTTGTCCAAATAATATAAAGAATTCGCTTAATGTTTTATATTAATTTCCTTCCTTTATTATATAATTCCATCAACAAAATTTTTACTTTTTTGTATTCAATGAAGAACTAAAAGTGTATTTTTAGAATAGAGGTGTTTTATTTCAGATAAATTCAAAAAAATATCCACATGTTGATGAGTAAATTAAAGAGTTTTTTAATTTTTTTTTTAAAAGCTGGTTTAGGTTTATTTTTGATTGTTTGTTGTCATGATAGATAATGTTGGTACAAATTCTTTCAGAAAAGTAACTAAATAGTAGTTGAATAAGCATGTCATATGGTCCATAGGCAAAAGAGAAAAAGATGCACCATTATGCAATTAATGTGGCCTTGGGATTTGGAAACGGGATGTGTGCAGGGGCACCCTTCCATTTGCAACATGGCAGTTCCCTTGCAACCCAATATTTTGCAACTGTTGATCAGAGCAGCCATTCAAGATGATACACATGAGTTACAGCTCCTTATTCCAAGGTTTTGAAATGATCAACTAGAGAACTGTCAACCCGGGTACCCTGAGTAAGATTCATCTTTCCATAGGGACTGCACAATATCACAAAGGATTCACAAAGAGCACTAATACATAGGCCAAAGCCCTGGGTCAATTTTATATCCTTTCTGAACAGGAAACAAGGGATAACCTATACCTGTTCAATATAAAAGGACTTTGAATACCATAAAATAGGTAGACCTATCTATGGCTGTCACACACACACACAGAGAAAAATATTGTGTTTATATAAAATTTTAACTTAGTTTAAGTGCCTCCATGATTATTTGGTGGGAGGAAGAAAGAGACCATCAAATGCCCAATACAGGCAAACTGAAGTTAACTGTCTGGTGCTAGCATGATTATTTTTTGAAACAATTCATATTCAAAAAAGAACTCAAAATAAAGATTGAAATGTCGTCTGGGGGTGAAGCTAAAATTTGACATTATTGAATCAAATTTATTATTTGGTACTTTCAAAATATTAGTAAAAGTTTTCGAGAAATAAATGTGTTAAAAGAAATAAAATTGCAACAGGAAGAGAAGAGATTGAAACGAACAATTTACCCATACAAATATAATCAAAAAAATAGCAAGTGTGATAAGTGATAGAGAACACATACCAAAATGCTATTTGGTCGAACAAAATGCTGATAGTGTTTTTTTTTATTCTCAAATCACCTCCTGATGGCCATTTTTTTTCAATCCCTATTTTAACTCAAACAAATCGATAGTCCAGAAGGGTTGCATATATATATATATATATCTGAAGGCCGTGTTTTCTACAGGTATGCATTTGGGCTAATGGAATTCCACCCCTAATACATGTTTCATTGAAAAGGGTTCTAATATTATACTTTTGATCAAATATGTCTTTCTTCTAAACCCTTTTAACACCAGACATATGTACAGGAAAATCATAAGAAAATTAAGCTGAAAAAAATATCATCTCAGTTTTGTAATTACAAAATTTATAGCCGAAAGCTTTCTCCCCAAATATAAAACATTTGGACAAAAAATTATTAAATCTTTATTCCAGAAAAAGAAAATTTTTGATTATCAAACAATTGAATAATTAAATTCCTCTTTTAATATTAATAATTTTGTCTGTCGTTTTGAAAGAATATTATATATATATATATATATATAATAATATATGTTTATAAAGTATATATATTATATATATACATATATTTTATGGACTTTCTGATTAAATAATGGATTATTCCATATTTTGGTTCTGATCAAAAATGAATAGTGAATTCAGTCTCATTCGACCGGCTGATTGGTTGAAAGTGCAAGCAGGCGGGAGGAACTCTAAAAAATTGCTATGATAATGGCTTATCAATTTAACTAAGTTTAAAATCCCATATACCCGTTTATATATATATATATATATATATTTATATATGTGTGTGTGGAGATCCCATGTTAAAATGGCCTTGTTCCATTGAAATGCCTATGTTAGGGGCAATTAAATACCGTTGTTTAGTATTTTTTGTTTTTATTTTAAAAAAGTTCGTGATAGCCTGTCAGTAGAGAGCCTAAATAATTGTTCTAAAACATTTCAGAGTAATTTAATTTTAATAATGAATTCATGTATATAAAAAGACATTGAATTTCAAGATTAGTTATTCGAAAATTTCATTGAAGATGAAACAGATTGTTGCTACTTTAATTCAATTTAATTCTAATAATTGTATTGAAATTTATCTGTGTCTTGTTTTGAAACATGAGAACTCTTTATTGGTTCTAGAGGAATCATATTTTTAAATAAATAATTATATACATATATATATATATATATATATTATATATATATATTGAAAATATGTATATATATATATATTATTGCAATTGTGTTTCAATTCATATCAATGCAAACTCATCAGGTTGAGTAAAATACTGGTGTTGAGTGATTATTTAAATTTTAATAGAAAATATCAACCTTAACTTTTTACGAAAAAAAAAAAAAAAACTTTTTAAGAGATTACTTTTTTTTTTTTCAATCAATCAAAAAAAACTACGGTATATTTTGTAAAAAAACAATGAGCGAAAAATTAAGATTAATTTTCCATAAGTGAGCCAAACTATCCCATTGTTGGCATGTCAATGAACATTAAAAATAAAAAAATATAGTCTGTTAATGGATTTATTAGATAATTTATTATGTCATTTATTGTAAAATGAGGTTGTAATCTTTAGATGAATGCTGAACAAGTTATAAGCCGAAACTTTCCTACATAACAATAAAACATTTATAAACATAAATAAATTTCTTTGCATGTTTGTATTGAGCCCTTTTTTTATTAAATGAAATGAATTTGGAATTAATAAATCATTCAAATCCTTTCCTGTATTATTATATATATATATATATATATATATATATATATATATATAGTTTATGAAAAACTAGGTAATCCGTATGGGTAAACCTAAGGAGGATAAAATCCAGAGAGCTCAATGTAAATTAGAGCAAATAATTTAAATAAAACACCACCACTATAGGTTCCATGTAATAAATTATTTCACGACACCCCTTTAAAGGACTGCGGATCATCAGACTTTACTTCCAAACAAATTTTTTTTTGTGTTTGGAAGTAAAGTCCGCAATCCTTTTAAAAGTGCTGTGGTGAAATAATTTATTACATGGAACCTTAAAGTGGTCTGTTTTATTTAAATTATATATATATATATATATATATATATATATATATATATATACAAGTATATAATTGGTGTATATGGAATGAATTCCAATCGGCATTATGTAAGTATTGTATGTGTAATCTGAATAGACTGTGATAGATAGATAGATAGATAGATAGATAGATAGATAGATAGATAGATATGAAGAGATTGGGATAGATAGATAGATAGATAGATAGATAGATAGATAGATAGATAGATAGATAGATTTAAACTGGTTGATACACACACACACAGACACACACACACACACACACATTATATATATATATATATATATATATATATATATATATATATATATATAGTGTGTGTGTGTGTGTCATAAAAAGAAAGAAAAGAAAGAAAGAAAGAAAGAAAGAAAGAAAGAAAGAAAGAAAGAAAAAAGAATCCAGTCGGCCTTAGAGTATTTCTCTCATAAGCCATCGATTGAGAAAATTTTGGATTTTATTGTTCTGCACATTAGCTTGCCTCAAGACTTAAATAGAATTGCCATTCGGGCTTCTTTTTTTCTTCTTTTTTTGCCTTCTGATTCAGCAAGAAATCATGTTTCATAGTTTTGTTGTTGTTTTCCCGCCTCTTATTGCTAATTGTCAATTTATTTATTTCGCAGGTGTTTTCACTGTGAATTTCGGCTTTCGCTCGGGGCCAAATTCGAAAAATATAAAAACAGCTGATCTTACGCGGCCTAGCCAAGTTTGATGCTACTCTATAGTGGCGTCGGGGGAGAATTTAGAGCGCCAAATTCGGGTTCTTTAGCTGGGCTCAATCTGCAGTTGCGTATATTTATACGGAGAGAGGGGATTGGTATCTTTTCTGATTTATTTAATATTTCACATTATACGCGTCATCTAGAACATTCGTAATGATATTGTTTCTTTCTTAATCTGATGTATCTAAATATATATATATATATATATATGTATATATATGTATATATATATATGCACATACATGTGTTCATATATATATATATATATATATATATATATATAAATTTAGTTTAGATATAAAAGAACATCTACTTTTTATAGTTCTTTTCTTGGTTGGACTGAGAACTTTTCACCACCATCTTCTAAGAGTGGTCTTTTCAATTGGCTACGAATACATGTTATTTTTTCTTTACTTTAATTAAATAAAGAAATATTCTCTCATACATACATACATACATAAAATATATATATATATATATATAATGTTAGATATATATATATATATATATATATGCACATACATATGTTCATATTTATATATAAATATGTATGTGTTTATATATATATATATGTTAGATATATATATATATATATATATATATATATATATATATATATATATATATATATATATATATATATGTTAGATATATATATATATATATATATATATATATGCATGACATGATATGTATATATAAATAAATATGTATGTATATATATATATATATATATATATATATATATATAAAACAGATTATTATTGACATACTAGGATAAAATGATCTTTAAAACAGGGGTCATATTTTATGAATAAAACGATACTAGATATATATATATATAGGCACACACACACATACATACACACACACAGCATATATATATGTGTGTGTGCATATAAATATAAAATATCGCATTAATTCATTAATTCAATTAATCCCCTTTATATTAAATATAATATAACAACTTTAATCCCCGTTTTTTTTTATATTTAACATATGAATCCTGTCTATTTTAACTACAATGACTTTTTTTTTTTGAATAAAAGAAACCCTTATAATACGTGCACTTAAAACAATTCTCAGCTGACCGGTTTTCGTATCACTCTCTTCAAAGCTCGATTAAGAATTTAAAATATTATTCGTACGCTCTATTCATCACTCTCTTTCACTTTTTTCATATATGTCTCTCCATTAATATTTCTCTGAACCAATAGTAGATAATAATGCGTTGCAACTCGAAATTCATTTTCTAGAATTTCGAAAATTACGGCCATATAAAAGAGAAATGTTACGTTTAAGGAATTGCATCGAACTTTCAGATGCTTGGTCTGCCATCTTTCACCGGTTTGGGCGTTGAGATTGTATAGATATTTTTCTTATTCCGCCGTTAGCCTCTTCGGGGTTTGGTCGAGTTCACTCTGATTTTTCCTCTCCCACTTTGCCGCCATGTGTGGCCCTACAAAAATTGGAACTCCAGACTTCTTCACTTTTGGGATGATGTGGACAAGCTCTCTCCCACGACAAGGAACGATCATTTATATTTTACACTGAATGTCGGAGTAAACTGTTCTTTATCAAATGTACCACGTATTACTTTAATGACAATATTAGAAACTAATCAATAAATAAGAATAAAAATAATAAAAACATAACATTATGATTAAATATCTAACAACATTTTTTATCATTGTTACTAAAAATAAATATTTGACAGACAGTCACTTTCTCACAGACGCACCGTCGCCTCCCTCTGTCTGTTTTACAAATACTTTCATGGCAATTGCACCGATGAGCTGCATTCGCTGGTTCCCAGACGTCATGAGTTCAAGCGTCCGACGAGGCTGGCATCCCGCTCTCATCCCTTCACTGTCGAAACTCCTAAATGTAGCTGTCTCTTCTACTCCAATAGCTTCATGTCTCGCACCTCTCGCCTTTGGAACTCCCTTCTCTATTCCAGTTCCTTTGAGAGCTATAATCTCCAGCTATTCAAATGTAATGTCAATCGACATCTCCAGTTGCCTTGATCTATCCACTACCCTTCTCCTCATACCCTCTTCTATCACTCCTATCTGATCTCGCTCTATATTTTCTGTAACCCTTTGCGTCCTAGTGGCTTACCGCCTTGCTTGGGTGAAATGTTTTTAAAAAAAAAAAGAAAAAAAAAAGATAAATCATAATGGCAGATATTCAATACTGAACAAATGAAAGTAAACAAAATAACGTTACGACTCGAAATGCTTTTCCTACAAATTTCAAATGTCTTCGTCCATAAAAAATAATTACGTTTCTACAATCAATAAATAAGAAAAGGATAAGAGAATAGTCAGTGATAAATAAAACAAATATTACAACTCAAAGCAACACTGAGCGACGGAGAAGGTCACAAACTTGGCCGGGAGAGTTTCCCTCGCGTCTCAAATTTGATTGACGCAGGCGAGAACTGAGAAACCTGTTTGTATGTAACTGTCAGTGCTTGATCTGTCAATGTCCGCCTTGGTTACGCCAGCCCGACTGGTGTATCCCTCTTTCACCCATTTAGGCGTTGAGATCGTGTAGATCTTTGCCTATTCCACTGTTGGACTCTTCGGGGTTTGGTCGCGTTCACTCTGGTCTTTCCTCTTCCACCTTGCCGCTATGTGTGGCCCTACAGGAATTGGACTTACGCTCTCGAAATAACTGGGATAAGTACTCTCTCTACCATTAAAAGAAACGATCATTTATATTTTACACTGGATGTTGGTGTAAACAGTTCTTTATCAAATGTATCAGTTTGACTTATTACTTCAATGACAATATTAGAAACGATTCAATATATAAGAAAAGAATAAAAATATTAAAAGCATAACATTATGATTAAATATCTAAGAACATTTTTAATATCGTTGTTGCTAAAAATAAATATTTATGAGATAGATAAAAGAAAGAAATTCATTAATGAACCAAAAGAGTAAACAAATTTCAAACGCTTTTGGTACAAATTTGAAAATACATCCTCGTTCATAAAACATATTATGTTACTCAGTCAGTTATGTGCCATGCGTGATAAACGCTTGGGCGATCATGTATCTTTCGATACATGACTGACGAGGCAGATTTTTTTCCCGCAGTGGATTGCCATTTCATTTCGCGGTAGACCTGTTGCCATCCAAAGCTATAGAACCCAGGCTGTCCTGCTATTTAGCCATAGCTGGAGGAGGAGAAGACGAGGATTCATACATTTCCCAGGAGTATTAGCACGTAAGTGAATATCAATCAGTTATGTCAGTGATACACGCTTAGGCGATCATGTATCTTTCGATACATGACTGGCGAGGCGGATTTTTTTTCCCGCAATAGGTTACCATTTCGTTCTGCGGTAAACCAGATGCCATCCAAGGCTATAGAACTCGGTCTGTCGTGCTATTTACCCGTAGCTCGAGGGGGAGAAGACGACGATTCCTAACTATCCCAAGGGTATTAGCACGTAAGTGAATGTAATGGATTCGACTAGACTTAATCCGAGCCGCTATCCATTGCTCCACCGTGCCTCCTTGGTAGAAATCCCTCACTTATGTGCCATGCATGATACACGCTTAGGCGATCATGAATCTTTCGATACATGACTGACGAGGCAGAGTTTTTTTGTTTTTGTTTTTTTCCCGCAGTGGATTGCCATTTCTTTCCGCGGTAGACCAGTTGCCATCGAAGGCTATAGAACCCGGTCTTTCCTGCTATTTACCTATAGCTGGGGCGAGAAGAAGGGAATTCATAACTTTCCCAATGTTATTAGCAGGTAAGTGAATGTAATGGATTCGACTGAAATTTGAACTCGGCTCTCCGATTCCTCAATCCGAGCCTCTATCCATTACTCCAGTCCCCTTACGTTACTACAATCAATAAAAAAGAAAAGAATAACAGAAAAAAATTATTGACAAATATTGTTAAAAATGTCTGAATGATAATCGATAGGAAGAGAAACTAACGATACTGAAACAAAAGGCAATGATAAACAAAAGAAACATTACGACTCGAAATGCATTTCCTACAATTTCGAAAATTACGTTGTCTAGGAAAGGTCAGGTACGCCATATTAAAGATCATTGTAACAACCAAATTTACTAACCTGCTTCATCGTCCTGTCAGCAAAACATGTGTTATTTACTACAAGGTTTTCTGATGTGTCTCTGGATGGAAAAAATATGTGAAGGTACACAGGAGAGTTATAGGCTATGCAGATCTAAACAACCCAATCATGGATACAGAATGTATCTGTCATATATATATATGTATAATATGAATGAAAATCGAATGTTGGTCTTCAGAGTCATGTTAGGGGTAATGAATGCCGAAACGAAACGGAAGTCATTATAAATGATGCCAAGTGTGAGGAAGCGGCTATCATCTGAGTAAAATATGAATGGGGCAAAGTTCGAATCTTGACTAGCAGAATAAAATTATTGGCAAATGTTGTTAAAAGTGATTTGGACGCTAAATAATAGGTAAAGTAATCGACGATACTGAACTAATAGTCAAAGATAAACCAAACAATCATTACAATTCGAAATGCATCTAAACAATTTCTTTTAAAGCGCCCTTTTAGAATAAAAAAGAGAAATGGTACGCTCAAATATAAACATAGCATTATTCATGCCTGTGTATAAATAATTTAACAAATACAACACATTAAATTAAATGTTCCTAATATAATAATTCCTAGAGATAAACAACACATAACATACCTGACAAGTTTGCGCAAATGGATGACAAACAGGGCTTAGAATTAAAAAAGGCAAAATTTACTAAGAGCTACAAAGGATAGGAGATTGTGGAGAGCCATGTTCTCCTGCGTTCAGAGGGGACCCAACACATAACGGACAAAAGAAGTTTTAGAGAAAATGGAAACAAAAAGGAAATATACTTAACATCAGAAATTCATAAGAAAATGTTCTGGAATTTTACATAATTAGGAAAGCAGGCTTGGAAAATCTGATAATCCCAGGACAAGGATAGAGGGACTGAGGAAAACAACTCATGAAATATTGACGAGTTTACGTTAATGGATGGGGAAAAAAGGCTTAGGAATTAAGAAAAAAAAAAAACTGACAAAATTTACTAAGAGCTACAAATGAAATAGTGGAGGGCCATGATTGCCAAACTTCTGATGTGACAGGGCACAATAAAGAAAAGAAGAATGAGCCTGAGTTTTTTGGGTGGAACAGGGTTTAAGAAAAATAACAAAAAAGACAAAATTTATTAAGAGCTACAAATGACAAAAAAAATTGTGGAGAAATAATGATCGGCAACAATGTAAAGAATTAAGACAATCATTAGCACAAAGAAGGAATTTGAATGAATTGATGGTGGATCAGGTTTTAATTCTTTTTAGCAAAAAAAAATTTATTAAGAACTATAAAATTTAGTTAAAATTGGAAAAAAATGATCGCTAACGTTCTAAAGGGATTACGTCACATAGAAGAAAAAGAACGAGCTTGATTAAATGGAGGGGGGAAACTTGGTTTAGGAGATATAACAAAAAGAAAAAATTCATTAAGAGCACAAAGAAAAGGAAATTGTGGAGAGCCATGATCGTAACGTTCTGAAGGGATACGGCTAAATAGAAAAATTTTAGAAGAACGAGCATGGGTAAAATGCTTATATATCAGGGTTATATATATAACAAAAAGACAAAATTTATTAAGAGCTACAAGGACAGGAGATTGTTCCTTTTAAAAATCCAACATGAGAGAACACGATATATAAAGAAGAAATAAGGACAAACTTTTACCAAACATTATTGGCATATTTTCGATTATTTGCTATACAAGTGGTCGTTCGAAAAATTTCCATGTGAAATTGGTCGATGAGGCAAAAAATTTTTTGAAACCCTGATCTAAAAAGACAAAAACATTTCCTCAAAAAAAAAATTAGAAAATTAAGAGAGAGTGAGATTAGAGATAAATGTGTGTGTGTGGGGGTGGGTGTAAATCTAAATCTATTTTGCCCAATAATTAAGAATAGACATTATCGTTCTGAGAGATTTCTGAACTGCAAAGAAGCCATCCCAAAAGGATTGAAGATTACAGATGACCAAAATTATGTATGGATAGAAATATGTAACAAAAAAAATTAATTAATTTGTCCGAAAACATTTTTGAAAATACGGATTTTACTTCTTCAAAGCCACTGAAGATATTCCTGATTGCTTTTCCTATTATTATTATTATTATTATTATTATTATTATTATTATCGTTGTTGTTGTTATTAATTATTTATTTTGTTTTTTTTTTATTATTATTATTATTATTATTATTATTATTATATATGTTAATTGTTAATATGGATTGTTGAATAATGCAGTAAAATGCCAAGATAATGAACTTTTTTGCATATACGAACGTCAATATATATATATATATATATATATATATATATATATATTATATTATAAATAATGAATAATTGTTTAGAAGAACCACACCTTTTGAAGAGCTATGTATTATAGAAAACCTGGTGCGAAAATTTTTTTTTACTCTCAAATCCAAAAACCCTTCAAAGTTTAAATTCATAGTTCTTTTTTATATCACCCATAAATATTCATTTTTGACTATTATATATATATATATATATATATTATATATATATGATACAAAAAATATATATATATATATATATATATATATATTTAAATTTTTATAAATTTATATGAGATAAGTATCCGTTTAAATATTTTATAATTATTAAAAGGAGTATATATATATATATATATATATTTATATATATATCTTGCCTGTGATTTTCAGTATATATATATATATAATAGATTGGTTTAACTAGTTAATTGAGGAATCGCAGAACAAATTCGAATTCAGTTTGATCCATGATCAAAACTTACGTGTGCTAATAAAATTTTAAAAGGTATGTATCCTCTTTATCTCCCTCCAGCTATGGGTAAAATAGCAGGACAGACTGGGTTCTATAGCCTTAATGGCAACTGGTCTAGGAGAAGGACAACCTGAATTCAAAAAACTGCGGAGGGTCGTTTAAGAACCTTGTGGCATGCATTCGGTGCACCAGGTTTCTGTATTTCCCTCCAAAAAGTGTTTGGTCCTGCACAAGGCCTTCACCACTATAAATCAAATCTTGTGCCGGTGTCGGGATGTCGGTTTCCTGGGGACTTATCTCACCTGCCCTCATACGTCGAACGCGACACTAAAAGATTATATATATATATATATATATATATATATTTATTATATAAATATATTTTATAAAAGGTTCCATGTAAGAAAAATTACATTTCAAAAAGCCTTTTTTGTTATATTGCGATCATCAGTTTTTACTTCCAAAAAATTTTGTTTCAATCCTTTGAAAAAATAGTCTGATGATCCGATGAGAAAAAATATAAACAAAACGAATATATATAAATATTATTGTTTCAATTTAAATTTTTAAAAACACAATCTTGCGTGTGTGAACGTTCAAATAAAAAAAAATTATAAAAATGTGTTTTTGTATTATTAAAATATTGGTATTTTTTAAAAAATGGTCAATACCAGTGGGTGAGTATTGCTAGAGATAGGCAGTATGGAATATGGAAAACTATATTGCATATATACTGTCTGTTTACCGCATCAAACGATTCTTCAGACTAAATACACACACACACATGCGCACACATACACACGATATATATATATATATATATATATATATATATATATATATACGTAAGCAAATATATGGATATACATCCGACAGTATGAAGAAAAATATACGAAAAAAAAACAACCAAAAATCCTAATATGCAATTATGCTGTTTTAATGTTAATATAATGTTAACGTCGGACGTTTCGGTCTAGTAGACCATCTTCAGGACATATTCATAAAACATAATTAACATTAGACTATATTTAATTCAACATGAAAGACGATGGACATAATAGTAAGACTAATCAAAACAGACAACTGAAATTTTTCAAGATCAGCGTTCCGTTTCAATATGATCACGTTAGTTTTGTCAACGATCTACTATTAAGGCAGAAGCAAATAGTAGTGTCGTCAGTGTAGATGTCAACTTGAGGAAGATCGTTGATGAAGATCAGAAACAGTATAAGGCCCACGATATAGCCTTGGGGAACACCAGCGTTCGTGTGAAAGGACCTGGAGGAGAAGCCGTTTTGGCCGACCTTCATTTCACGTTTTGACAGGAAATAACTATAATTTCGCTAACTCAACAAACAGTTATCTCACCTCTCTCGGGTTCAAATGTCACATTTTTTCTATCCTATAATGATTTATTTAAAAAATGAAATGGTTACAAGTGCCCAACCAAGAAATACAAAGAATAATCAGCAATATTATTGGTCCTGACCGGGCGCCTCGGTTTTCGCCACTTTCACAGCGTAACTTCCATGTACCTTTTTCTATAATTATTTTCATGGTAAGTGTCTTGACGAGCTCTTCACTATGGTAAAATTAAAATTGTTATTTTATTCCTTTTCCGCTACAGATAATAAATTCTACATATGGGGACTAGTTCGAATTTTCATAGAGACAATAAGGTATTATGGTGGATGTAGTAAGAAAGGTGAGTAAAAATGCGTTGTTTTGGTGTTAGGAATATTGTGATATGCTTGGGCCAGTGTTTGCGGCTAGCTAAGTTTTATGTTAAGACAGAAGAAGACTGTCCTTTTTTCCCATTCGGCCATGTGCCACGTTTTATATCATTGTACAAATAAACATCGCTCTACACTATGATTGTTATATTCCACTACAGACAAGGATTGTACATATTAGGACTTTCAAAGAGACAATGTGGTATTATGGTGGGTGTAGTAAGAAAGGTAAATAAGAATGCGTTGTTTGGTGTAAGGAATATTGTTTGTATGTTTGGGTAAGTGATTGTGGCTAAGTTTAATATTAAGGCAGAACAAGAACGTCCTTTTCCCCATTCCCCATTTTTGGCCTTGTGCCGGATTTTCTTAATTGAAACAGGAATAGATATCTCCCTTCGCTATGATACCTAGACTTTATGAATTTACACTAGATTGGCGGCGAGATCTCATCATTTTACAGCTGAAATGGATGGAAGTAACTATAAATTCTATGCTAATAGTTTCTTCTCTTGCACTTCTCACTTGTGGAATTTCCTTCCGGCTTCTTGCATTCCAGTCAACTTTGATTTTCAAACATTTAAATGCAATGTCAATCGTTATCCTCTGTATTCTGTGATTGTTCTCTCCCCTTGATGTTTCTTTTTTCTTATTGTCTCACAATTTTCACTGGTGTCCCGGCTGCAATTATTTAAACGTGCTGCTAGGTTAACACCTCGGTCCCACCCTTTCACTGTCGAAACAGTTATACGTAACCGACCTTTCTATTCCAGAAGCTTCTTCTTTCGCACTTCCCGACAGTGAAACTCCTTTCCTCTTACTTGCTCCCTTGATAAATATAATCTTCAAAAATCTAAATGTAATGTCAATCGACATCTTCTAAAGCCTTGATCCTTGTTTTTCATTTCATCCTTTCCTCAATTCCGCCTATAGCCAGCCTTTTCCCTTACTTTCACTCTCCGTAGCCCCTTGCGTAGTATTACCACTCCCGCCTTGCTTGGGGTGAAATGCTTAAATAAATAAAAATTAGTAAAATTGTACGTCACACATTATGAAATGGACAAAGTCTGACAATTATTTTTAAGACATTTTTATGTTTATACGTTCTTTTTATAGATACAAATAATTAAGTAAATGCTCTTTTATATAAAACTAGGTATTAACAACATTTAAATACTGAATGTCATGAAATTTCATATTAATATGCGTCCTCCGACAGGAATCGAATTTTATACCCTATACGGAACTTTATCGGTTTATATTTATTGACGTGGATTTTAACGACTGGTTACAAAGGAAAAGAATTTTAAAAGGTCGATTTTTAGTGTTTTTAAACACAATTTTATGATTTTCTCATCAATTCATATCTGCTCAATGCAATATCAAATCATTTAAAAAATGACGTCACATATTATGCACAAAGTCTAACAATTATTTTTAAAACATTTAACCAATTCATATATATATATATATATATATATATATATATATATATATATATAAAATAAATATAGTTTTAAGGTGTCCTATATTTATGGGATAAAGTTATCAATATCAGAGATAGAATACGATGTTGTATATAAATATAAAAAAACATTGAAGTCAATACTTTCTTTTTATATATTTCAGGCCGCCTGATGATTGCGCCCAGTTTTTTTACAGCCCAATGCCTCTTAAGAGTCTTTTTCATGTTTTTTTTTTATCTATCTATCTATTATATATATATATATATATATATATTTTATATATATATATATATATAGAGAGACAAGAGAGAGAGAAATTGAGAGATTCTTGGCAACTTTTGCAAGTTTTATTTTTGGTGATCATCATTTTCTTGCTAAAAAATATTAAATTACGACTGATTTTTCCCCAGTTCGATTTTGTTGGGTGCATATCATTAAATAAATATGAGCCAAATCTAAACTTTTTTTTAAATTTCAATATATATATTTTATATAAATTGTTGGAATTTTATTGTATTTGTTTTGTTTTTTTCCAGGCGACATATTCTTTTTCCAAAAATATGCATGAAATACGTCATACAATTTTTGCATATATATATGGTGTTTTATTTTTTATTTGAATATTTTTTACTGATGCGTTGACTGTCGGTTCAAAAAATTTAAATTTACACATACTTCTCTATCTCTGATATCGAGCACTTTATCCCATAAATATTTCCATACATTAAAACTATAAACCTACAAATATTATAAATATATATATATATATATATATATATATATATATATATATTATATTTATATATAAGAAAAATATTTTCAGTTAACTAAGTTTTTTACATATTTTTTATTTTTTGACATTATTTGAAAAAAAAATTTTTCTTGTTATTACACTTCAAAATGATGCCAATTTAAAATTTTTGATACATTTATCATATTTTACGCAGACAAAGCTGACAGACAATCAGTTCTTATATTTTATAATATAGACTTGGCTTTTGATGAAATAAAACAGTTTTTTTATGTTTGGTTTGTTTTATTTTACGACTTAAATGGAATGGGTTTTTAACGAGGAAAAGATTTTTTATATAGATAATATATTTTTTTTCAAAATTTATTTCTGGTAATATTTTTTTTCAAAAATATATTGCTGGTAATAATTTTTTTTCAAAAATTTATTTCTGAAACTTTTTAAACCTATTTTTTTAAAATTTAATGCCTTTTCTTTTCAGGGTTAACTATTTCCCATATCTGGGAAAATAACAGGTGCTACCACCCCAGGTCAGTGTTTTGCTGGGAACACCAAAATTAATTGGTGGTTCCATGAAAAACAAACCTCCTGATAAGATTTTGCTTTCTGGATGTAAAAGGCGTCTTACCCAGAACGTGGACGTTAATTATTGTCATATCCTGGATGGTTTTGTTGTGTTTAATGCTTAAAAATAAAAATTAACAACTTTACTAAAGCTAACTCAATCATCCGGATTATAATTTTGAATATTTTTTTATTTTTTGAATTTAAATTTTTAATTAATAATCGAGAGAAATTTTACATACATTTATATTATTTTTCCAGGTAACTAAAGACATTCTGTTTATTTTAACTTAAGTATATATAGTTGTTCTAAGTTTTTTAAAATTTCTTATTCTAAGTGCAGGGTAATTTGTTTGCAATATTTTTTAGCCTTCTTATTTCAAAATGACAATATCGTAATAATGGATTATTTTAAAAATCGTCCCAATAAGCTGCTAACTACTCAATGATTTTACTAGATTAAAAATAAATTATTTTTTATTTTTACGTAATTTTTCCTCGTGTTTATTTTTCATTTTTTTTCCACAGTTTTCCTTTTTTTTTTTTTTTTTTTTTTTTAAATTATGTTTTTTCCTAAAAATTTAAAGAGCCCTTTTATAAAAAAAACAGAGTAAAAGATTCCCACTATTTTGAGATAACATTTTTCTAGACTGATGGGGCAAATTTTTTTTGGTTTGTTAAAAATTATGTTGTTTCAAAAAATCAACTTTAAAATTTAAATATTTGATGATTTTAATTTTTTTTTGCTGAAATTTTTTTTTTTTCAAAAATTAAAGGTTAATTTTTTTTTTTTTATATTTTTTAAAAATTTCTTTAAATGGAAAACCCATTTTATTTTAGTTTCATGGTGATTTTAACTTTGTTTGGTGGTTAATAATTTGCCCATAGTTTATTTTTTGGAATAAAATCTTTACCGCGTAGAATTGGCCCTAATAACCATTTAATTAAGATTTGACCCACGCTTCCTCAAAATAGTTGATCAGAGGCCAGCTAAGCAGCTGTTTATTTTTTTTTATCAGGACTTTTATTTTTTTAAAGTGTATTTCCTTTACCAAGAATAGGGATGTATTCTTATTGAATCCAGTCAAAATTGTCCAAAAAATATTTCTTTTTATTTGGCTTTTTTTAATATATTCCATTTTCAAGAATATATTTTTACTGAAATTTTCTTTTTTTATTTAATTTTGATATTTTTAATGAAAAATTTTGTTATTATTATTTTTTTAAATTGGAATATATATGTATTTAAATACTTTTGATATATTTCCCTCTAATGGAACATATTTATTTTAATTAAATATTCAAAAATAACATATCTTTAGTTATATTTCATAACATAATTATTGTAATACCCGGATATAAATTTTGAGTATAAATAACATATATCCTGAAAGTAAATTTATTTAAAACTAGGTGTTTTTTTCCTTTTTTTGGAGAGTTTATAGTTTAAAGTTGGTTACATTTTAAAAAATTATGGTATTAGTAATTTGATTGGATGCGTCCATCCCCAAATGGGGGGGACAATTTTAATTGGGTGAATCTGAAAAGGGGTTTTATATATGTTCTCAATCTTGCAAGGAGGAACCTTTCCATGGACCAAAATCTAATAATAATATACGATAATTTTTATTTATAATATATTTTTATTTTTTTTATAATTCTAATTCTTTTTAAGTTAGATTTTCACTCTCTAAATTGATTGTACGCTGTTTTTTTACAGACATTAAATTTTGCCTTTCATTTTTTGCGCAAAATTAAAAATCAGTTTCTTTCATTTTCACCTTCAAATGTAATTTTTTTGCAATTGTAATTTTTTGTCCAGCCAATTTGGACTCAAAACCGGCACTGAAGAATTATCTATCAAACAAAAAAAAAATTGGTGAAATCCCGGATGAAAACTGTGGAAATGCATAAAAACAACATCCGATTCACACAGACACACACACATACACACAAACACAGACACACGCAAAAAACACACATACATAAATACACAATCACGCTCAGGCCAATTCAAAACACAATACATATTTTGAGAATTCTAAATATATTTAATAAATTTTGAATATAGAAAGATACAGGTAAAAATATCAAATAATAATTGTCACATCCTTTCAAATTATTGGTGAAATTTTGATTTCAATCAATAAAAAATTTTTGCACCTTCCTTTTTATTGAACATTTTGTCTTTAAAAAATCCATTTTTAAAAAATATATAAATGCAACCCTGAAAGAATAAATTCCTATATCACAATCAAATTTAAATAAATTATAGGTTTTTCCATTCATTACATCATTTATAAAAATCATAATTCAAAAGCTATCAGTTTTTATACAAAAAAAGCATTTTTTAATTTTAAAATGTTATAATAATAAAAAAACAGTATTTGCATAAAAACAAAACATTACTAAAATTCTATATCCTATTAAATATATCAAAACTTTAAATGTCAGAATTTTATTTGCAATACATTTACATAATAATCATGCTTATATTGCCATTTTGTTTTCATTTTCACTTTTTTTATACAAATGTGTTTCATTTTTGCACCTGAAAAATCTTTTGGATTTTATAGGATTTTAATCTGGTTTCAACCTAATCTTTTAAATATCTTTTTCTTTCTAAATGCTATTTTAGATTCCATATTGTTCAAATGTTTTTTATATTCAATACCATATTTATTTTTAACTTTTGTTGGCATGAGTTGTTACAACAAATTCCGCCTTTTATCGAATTTTTAATGTTTAATTTTGTTTACTATTCCCATCTATTTCAACAAAAAACGCCCAAAATTTTTAAAATTCGACCATAATGATAATTTTTAACCTTCCGATAAGATTTTTTTGGAAGGGTCCAATGGAAAATTGAACCATTTTTAAAATTTTTTAAATTATCTGTTTTCATATTTTTCTTATTGGACATCTTTTAATGATTTTTTTTAATAAATATTTTGTTGGTTTTTGGAATTTTAATTTTTAAGTATAAATTCTGTCATGATTAATTTCAATTTTTTAACATCATTGGCGACCTGTCTTAAATGATTTAATATTTGATTGGCTATCTAAGCTGATATAATATGAAAAATAAAAGAAACAAATAAAAGTGATGATATTTTAAATTTGATGACACTTGACCAAAATCAAGAATTTTATAAAAGGGTTTTTGTATCAAATTAAAATGATATATATATATATATATATATATAATATTAAAAATAACCAAGATTATAATTTATTTAATATTCTTTATATTTTTATTAATATATTTATATATATGGGATCAATTTATAATATAAATTTTTTTTTTATTTAATATTTTTCTTGAAATTTATAGTATTTTTCAAAAAATAATTTCTTTTAAATCGAACCTGTATATATTTTCAGGAAATTTTTTTAATATTTAATTTAATGAAAAATGAATTTCCATTTAAAAAAATTTAATATTTAAAGCAAAAAAAATTAAATAAAAAAATGGAAAACAAATTATTCCTTTTTTTCAAAATATCGCATGAATCATTTAATATATTTGGATTCAAATAAAAATAATTTAATGTACAAAAATCATGGAAATTTTAGTTTAAAAACAGTAAAATCGACCTTGCTAAATGAAAAAATACCTCTGTCTAAATTTGAAATAAATATTTCAAAGGCTTTATATCGGTTCTTTTTGAGGATATTTTCCGTGACAATTTCTCGGACATTCATTTTTGTAAATTTTTTAATACTGTTTATTAAAAAAACATTAACATTTTTTAAAATATTTGTATATATAAAAAAATATGTATAAAATAAAAATTGTCTTAAAATAATTGTATTATATTTTTTAATATATATATATATATATATATATATATATATATATATATATTAATGCATTTTCATTAAATAATATCCTATTTCTTTATATATTTCTTAAATCAATATAAATATGTTCGATTTAAAATGAAATATCAAGTAACATCCATTTAAAAACAATTTTTAGTGTTTTTTTTAAATTATTTGGTCTTATTTTTAAATGAGTAAAAATATTATCAAAATATGTCCATAAATTTATATTTTCAAATCATATATAAACATTGGTTTATATTAAATATAGACTTAAATCATTAAAATATATTTATATATATATTTTTAAAAAAATATATTTTATAAATATTTTTTTTAAAATTATAAAAAATGAAATAAAATATTTTATATCTTTAAAATTATATATAGGTAAAAAAAAAATTTATATTATTTATTTCATTGATAAATTTATGATATATATAAATATTTTGCTAATATATAAATATATATGATATGGTCTGAAATATATAACACAATATATATTAAATATATATATATTATGTGTTGTAAATTTTACTTTATTAAACGTATGACTTGTCTATATTTTATATATATATATATATATATTAAAAAAAAAATTATTTTCAAATTTTACCTTCACTTGAATTTAAATGTATATAATATTTCTTCCTATAAACATAGTTTTTTAAACATCACTTGAAAAATTTTAAATATATTATATATATATATATATATATATATATAATTATATATATATATATAAAAAAAAAAAATAATAAATTTATATTCTAATACATTTTGATATTTATTAAATGAAATATAGTTTATAAAAAAAAAAATGAAAATATTTTAAAATAATTAAATAAAATTGTAGTTAAAGAAATGAATTAATCTAACCTAAACTTTTTTTAATATTATTTAAATATATAAATAAATAAAATTTACTTTTCAGAGAAATGAATTATATTTATTATATATTAAGTGGAAAAAAACATTAAATATAAAATTTATATAAATATATATTTAAATATATATATATATATATATATATATATATATATATATATATATATATATTGATGCATGTTTCATTAAATAATATAGACAATTTTGTCTATTTATTTTATGTAAATTCTTTTCATATCGTCTGATACGCTTAATAACACCATTATTAAAATACGAAAGAAAATCACCATATTGATACATATTTTTTTAATTCTAAGCTTTCGGCTTACTGAAGCTTTGATTAAAGATGACAATGACATTACAATATATTAAACAATACACGGACAAAACAATAATGATAGTCAGTTTTTGTTTGCATGGAAGATTTCCAAGCAACGACAAACTTGTGCATACGAGACGCTGGAAGCGAAAATCGCATCGCAGCTCGTGACGTCACACATGATCACGCGAGAGTGAAAACGAGAAGTATTAAGTATGGGAAGCCGTTGGTATAAACCAATGGCTTTCTGTTATATATTATAGGCATTTAAGAATATTTGTGGAGATTTCATAGTTTATTTTGTTCAGGTTAGGTTTCAACTGTTTTTATGTATATAACTTCAAAAATTTTTAGTTTTTGTTTATTGTTTTCATGTTTAAGTATAGTTGTGTTTTCAACAAGGATTTTCCGGAATTGTGTATGCGGCCAGGCATGTTGTTTTAAATGCCTAAAAAATGTTAGAATTATCATTCAAATGTATGTCAAGCGTCGTGAAAGCGAGTTTGTGGTGTGACCAACATAAATATTATTTAATTCGTTGGAGATATAAATCTCCAAAGGGCAATTGAATTTGTAAACTATTTTTGTTTTTTTAAATCATAAATTTTTATTTTGAAGAATCATTGCGTATATAAAGAATTGGATATACTAAATTTAGTGTAATATATGATTAATTTAATTTTTTTGCTGTGGATCTGTTTAAATTTATTTAGTATTTACTAATTTTTTAGTATATTTTCAATCTTGTTTATAATTATGTATGCATTTGATTATTATAATAGGATATATAATATATTGAGATTATATAAAAGCAGTATTTTTCTATTTGCTTTAATTTTTGAGATTTCTAGAAAAATATATTATTTATATCATCAACTATATAGTTTAAAGCTATTATTAATAAGTGTTTGTTTTATATTCTTTAGTTCATATGTAAAAAAAACAAATTTTTTTAATGTATTAAATAATTTCTTATATATATTAGATTAATTTATAATTCTGCTATTTTTTATATAATATATATATTCCTATTGTATACTTAAATATAATTAATATTTATGCTGAAATTTTTTGAAATGTTATATATATAATATATATATATATATATATTTATATATATAAATATATATATATATATATTTAAATTTAAAATTTTTAAAATTTTAAAACATAATAAATATATATTTCATTTTTTATTCCAAAAGATTTTTTAAATTTATTTTTTGGATATATATTTTTATTTTGAATCTTATATTATTTATATACAATATTTTTAATTTTAAGGTCATTTTTAAATATAAAAATAAAACAGATATTTTATTTATATATATCTATATTTGAATATATATAAAAGTTTAATATTAATTTATATGTTTAATCAAAATTATCTAAATTTTTTTTCTATAAATTTTTTAATATTTAAATTATATTTATTTTTGTTAAAAATATATATATTTATAAAAAATTGTATATATTTTTTATTTATTATTCATGATATATATGTGATTTCATTTATATTTTTATATATATAAATATTTAAAGATGGAATTCACAAATATTTTTTACTTTCTAAATTAAAACAAAACTTAACTTTTTCTATATATTTATATATATATATATATATATATATATATATATATATATATATATAATATTTAAATATTTAAATTTATTATTTATAGAAATTAATTAATTTTTAAATCAAAATATTATAAAATTTTTAAAAATCTTAAAATATTTTTTCAAAAAGTATGCCATAAATATATAATTCCCATTTATAAAAAAATTCATAAAAAATGGTCGAAAAAATTAATTTAAATTTTAAAATTATTTATTAAAAAGGAAGAATTAATTTAGAATTATAAATTCAATATTTAATAAAATTTTGATATGCAACAAAATAAAAACCTATGTTCATCTAAAAATTTAATGGTTTTTTAAAAAATTCAAAATTTGGGAAACATTCGGTTTCATATTTATGATTTTTTAATATATAAAATAAATAATATATCTTTAAATAAAATGAAAAATTTAAATTTCATATAATATATATAAGAATTTTCTCATCCTTATAAATATTATATATATATATATAAATATTAAAGGTAATATATCATTTAACTATATATATAATATTAATATAAAATCTTTAAAATTAGAAAATTCATTTAAATATTATTTAAATTTGGAATTTTATTAAATATATCCAATATTAGATAAAATATTTTTCTTAATAAAATAATTTCTAAATTTTTATATAAATTTAAATTAAAAATTTTTTATTTGGACAATTTTTTTTTTTTATTTTTTTAATTTAAATTTAATGTTGAAATAATTTTAGTAAATATTAAATATTTTTTTTAAATTAATATATGCTTTTTTTTATTGTCATATTTTTTATATCAATATTTTTTAATAACAGCTAATGTATTATATATATATATATATATATATATATATATATATATATATTTAAATATCATATATATTATTTTTATGAAAACGAAATGAAAAAAATATAATTAGAAAACTGTTGAATTTTATTTCAAAAAACTTTCAAATTTTAAATTATAAAAATTATAATTATATATAAAAATTCATATTAAATATTTTTTGATAAAAAAAAATATAAATTTTTAATATGACTTTGTTTATGTAATAAAAGATTAAAAATATTTATAAGTTGAAAATTTTTATTTTGTCAAAAATAAAAAATAATAATTTTATCTTTTTGATATAGAAACAAAAAAGAAAAATATCTGTTTTAAAATTAAAAAAAAAAAAAAAAAACCTGAAATATCATTCAGTTGAAATATATAAATTTATTTTTAATTTTGATATATATATTTTATTATATTTAAAATAAAAATATTGATATATATATATATAATATATATATATATATATATATTTATATATATATATATATTTTTTGTATTTTTTTGGCAAATTGGATTAAAAAAGTTTATAAAATTTAAAAATAAAATTATATAATTGAATTTCTTTTTTTATTAAAATATAATAATATAATATATATATCTTTAAAGTTCAATGAAATAATAAAAATAAATGAATATCATTGTTTTTTATTTGAAAATAATGAAAATTTATAATTTCATGATTTATATTTTATTTATATATTTTTATATATATATAATAAATATTTGTAAAATATTTATTTTTTAAAAATCAAAAAATTATATATAATAATATTTTCCTGTATAACCATTTTTTTGAAATAAAAGGATTTATTATTTATATGGCAAGGACATTTGACATATAATTTAATTGAAAAGAATTTTTTTTTCCATATGAAAAAATTTAAAAAAAATAAATTATTGAATATTTGATAATATTTTAAAAAAATATTTATATTTTAATAACTTATTAAATTAAATTTTTTTTCATTTTATGATAAAAAATGAAAATAAAAAGAATTTTAAAAAAATAAAATTTATATTTTTTAAAAAATTTATATATATATATATATATTTATATATATATATATATATATATAATGAATGATAAATTAAATAGAAGAAAATTTTATATATGAATTATATAATATAGAAATATATATTAAGGGTTAAAAAAATGATGAAAATCTTTTTCTTTAAAAAAAATTTCAAAAATATATAAAAAAATTTTTAAATTAAATTTATTTATTTTTTTTACTAGATATAAAATTTATATATTTGTATTTAATAATTTATTAAATGATTTAAAAAAAATTAATTTTTAATTTATTATAAATTTATAATAAAATTTTAAACAAATATCTAATTTTATTTAATTTCAAACAATAGTAAAAAAATTCTATATATTTTTTATTTTAAATGCAATTTTAAACATATTATTTGGTTTTAATATATGGAAATATTTGGAATATATAAATTATACAAATTTTTTTTTGAAATACAAATTGAAAAAAAATTATTATATTTAATTCAATTTAAAAATTTTTATAAAAAAATCTCAACTTATTTATATGATTTGTATTGATTATACAAATATTTTTTTGAAATTTACTTTTATTTATATTTTTCAGCCATCTTTTATTTATTTTTTTTTGATATTTTAAATCAATTTAATTTATTTTTTTTAAAAATAAAAAATTTCTTTTTAATATAAAATTTATTGGATAATAAAAAAAATAATTTGAAAATTTATATTTCATCAAAAGAATTTTAAAAAAAATTTTTTTTTACCTTCATAGAAATAAAGGTTAAAAATCTAGCAAAATTTTTTTGATTCAAAAATGAAAATTTCCTTTTTTAAAATTGTTTTTTCAGTCCATAAGTGACATTTAAAAAAAATGATAAATAATAGAATTTTTTGTTTTATTTCAAGATTTTTCTTTTTTTTCTTTACTTTTTTTTTTTCAGTCCAAAATAAAATAAAAATTCAAACGAAAAAAATTTTTTATTTTTATCAACAATGAACAAAAAGAAAGCCAAATATAAAATGATTAATTTCTTTTCAAAAATATAATATTATATATAAAGAAAAATGAATTTTTTTTTATGTTACATTTTAAAAATATTTAGGAAAATTTCTGCCAATTTTTTTCTTTTAAAAACAAAATATTTTTTTTGAGATTTCAAAAATTTAATTTCTTTATTAAAAATTTTTTCCAAAAAAAAAAATTTTAAAATTTTTTTTTTTTAAATTTTTTCATTATTATATTAGATTTTTAGATAAAATTTCAAATAAAATAACATAATTTTGATATTTTTTAAATTTTTTTAAATATTAAATTAAAAAAATTTTGTAAATTGAATTTTTAGAATGACATATATTTTAACAAATATATATATTTATATTTAATATGAATGGATATATATATATAAATATTATAATATATATATTTATAGTATAATTCATTTCAAGAAAATAAATTTTTAAATAACAGTTTTTGGAAAATTAAAATGGTTAAATTTTTCGTGAAAAAATGAATATAAAGATATATTATTAATTTATTTATTTTATTTATATAGATTAATGTTAAATATAGATATTCAAAATTTATATTTAAAAGATGTAAAACTGAATAATTAGAGAAATGAAATTGAGGAATTCTTAAATGAAAAAAAAATGAATCATTTTAAAAATTTTGATTTTGTTTTTAAAGATTTAGAATATCTTTTTTATTTTTAAATAAAGATATAGGAAAAATCAACTTAAATATATAATATTAATAACTTTTTAAAATTATTTTATATATATAAATATATATATATAAATATCAAAATAAAAAATAAAAAAATAAAAAGAAAAAATATTTGAGAAATAATATGATATTTTTTTAAAATAGAAAATTATCATATGTTCCTCCATTTATTAATAAAAAATTAAATTAAATATATTATAATATAAAAAGTTTTTTTTAATAATAGATAAAAGATAAAATTTTTCAAAATAATAAAAAAAATTAACGTATAAAATTAAATATATATATAAAAAAAATATTTTTATAATAAATATATATAAAATATATAATTAAAATATATATTTATAATATAAAAAAAAATCAAATGGGCTATAGAGAAATTACATTTTTCCTATTATCAATCAAATATATTAAAAATTATTTAGATAAAAAATAGTCTAAATAGATTTTCAAATTTTTTTCAACTTTTGTTTTTAAATTTTAATAAAATTTTATTATATTATTGAAATTAAAATTATGGCCCTCTTTAAGATTGATTTTACCATACTACATATCATACAAAAAAATTTTTTATATTTCTGCAATATATTATTTTCATTATATATATATCCTTATATAGTGCTGTTCGATAAAAGTGACTCAAAATGATTTTTTTTTTTTAAAAAATTTTTTTTCGCCTATTGTTTTGGGGTCAAACTAATTTTTTCTTACTAATATAAAGACCCTTCCTGACCACCTAGTAAAAAAGTTTACTCACCCTAAGGTATTCTATTGATAATTATAATTTTGGATATAAATGAGATTTAGGAAAAAACTCTGTGCAAAAACATGACTCACTTATTTCTTGCAACTAGTAATCAATAGAAACATAACCGAACAGCTTTAAATAAAGAATAATAGAGGTATAATTTATTTATAATAGGTAATATAGTTCGAAATATTTCATAATCTATGGGTCCTCCTTTATTTTTGAATAACCTTTTCAACCCTTTTTGGCATTGACTTGATTGGATTCTGGCAAATCTCATCTCCAAGCATTGAATTCCTTTGGGATATGAAATTTACAATAAAATCCTCTTTATTATTTCAACTGCTTTCTCAAGAGCCTGTACTTTATAATGCTCCATAGGTTTTCTATGGGTTTGAGGTCAGGAGATTGGGGCAGCCATGTCATAACACTCACCTGCTTCTCATCAAAGTAATCCTTAATCAATTTTGATTTGCGACAGGGAGAATTATCCTGCATAAAAATGAGCTTGCAGAAGGGAGCAGACAAGACTCTAACATTCTTTTGTTCTGCTCGCTCCTGAGGGTCTTTTCAATAGGTTTTAAGAAACCAGTTCCATGAAAAGAAAAGCATCTCCAGAACATTATACTGAACGGATGCTTGACAGTATTTACTGCTAAATTCAAAGAGCTTTCAAAGATTCTTCTTCGGATTTTAGGTCTCTTATCCTTTGAATTTAGCTCAACTTTCGTTTCATCGGAGAAGAGAACATTTAGTAAAAAAAGAAATTAAAATATTTTTAAATTTTATTATATTTTATATTTTTTTCAGAAAAAATATCTAAACTTGTATTTAAAATAAATATTTAATTTAAATTAATAAATATTTTTTAAAATATTAAGATTTTTTTATTTTTTTATCTGTAAACTTAAATCAACAATTAATTTATGAGAAATATACTAATAGAATAAATAATAATTTTTAAATTTTAAAAGTTATAAGTTTATTATTTTATTATAAATGATATATGAACTGTAAATTATAGATACTGCATTTATATTTATATAAATTCAACATCATAGTCAAAAGTTGTAAATTAATAGCATGAAAATACAAAAATGATGGAATATTTTCCAAAATTTGATGGGAATGAGGCTGGTTTTGTAAAATGTCTTTACTTAATTATAAAAAAAGTAATATTACTTTTGGACCAATCTAAAATATAAATATTATATATACATTTTTTAAATGAAAATATAATAAAAAAATATTAAATTTTATTTTGTTAAATATTATAAAATAAATATCTTTTTTTTGGGCATTTATATTTTATTGAGAAAAGTTGAATATTTTATTTTTTTTTTTTTAAATTTTCAAAATATTTTTCCATTATATATATATTTAGGAAAATTTTGATATAAACTTGCTATGTGAATCTTTATATTTTTTTTTTTTTTTCCATTTTGTTTACGATTTTTTAAAAAAAAAACATAAAATATCATATAATTTCTTTGAAATATATTTATTTATAAAAAAAGCAAAATTTTATAAAATTAAGTTATTTTTGGAACCTTTTTAAAAGCGTTAGCCAGTTTTGAGATTATTAAACATATTGCATAGAAAAATTAAAATAAAATCTATATATTTTTATATATATGTTTTCATTTAATAAAATATATATAATCATAAATAATTCCCTTTAAAGATTTTAAACAATGGGTAAAGTTATATATAAATTTTTTTAAAAAAAATTTTTTTTATTTAAAAAAATCAATTGTTTTTGAATTCTGTTCAATATAAATTTAAGCTATCATATTAACCTAGACAAAAAAGTATATGTTTTCAGAAGATGATATTGTATATATGAATATATAAATAAGTTATATAAATTTCTGTATACAATATACAATAATTTAAATATTAAGTGTTTTTATATATTTCAAATATATTTTTTAACAAAAAAATCAAATATTATCTATTAACTCAAAAAAATAGTTAATATAAGCAAATTTAACCAAAAATTTTAAAACATTGGGATAAATATATTTGAACCATAAAAATATGCATTAGCCATGAAGACATTTTTTTTTTTGTTAAATGTTGAAAATTTTTGGATAAGACATTAATGAACAATGAATCTTAATTTAAAATTCAAAAAGCTTCAAACATTTATATATTTATTTTATAAAAATAAAGATTTTTTTTATTTTCAATTTGTATATATTTATTTTTAATATTTTAAACGTCTATTATTCTCTTTCAAAAAATAATGTTTTCTATGTCAAATGAATCTATTTTCTTAAAAGTATTTAACAGGTTTTTTTATAAATGTTATTTTTATTTTATTGGGTAATTTTATGTTTCAAAAGGTTTATAAAATTTTGATTGTACACCAAAGCAAATCAATTTTTCTTTACTTATCTTAATTAACTTGTTAAATTTAAATAACGTCTTTGAATTTTTTTAAAATAACTAAATGGAATTGATAAAAATATATGTTGAATTCAATTTCAAAATGAAAATCAAAAAGGAATTTTTGTCTTATGAATCATATTAATTTTAATAAAACTATTTTAATAATAAAATAAATTTTATTTAGATGTTTTGGCTAAATATTTTTTAAATAAAACAGTAAAAACCGAAGTGTAAAAGTTTATAAGTAATTTTTTTTAAATTTCATTTATATAAAGTATTTAAAATTTAAAAAAAATGGATTTTTGAATAAATTTTAATATATGTCAACTATCAAGGGGAAATAAATAAAAAATGAAACCTTTTCCATGGCATATAATATATAATTTAATTTATACAAAAATATTTGAAAAAAAAATAGAACTTACATATTTTGTTGTCCTAAATTTAATTTTTACTGAAATAAAAATTTGCGAAATCCACTTTACATTGAAAACATTAAAGTAAATCTTTCCAAATATATATAAATTGGTTCTATTGTTTGAATATATTAAAATAATACAATATATATAATGATTTTCTTGAAATTATTAAAATGATTTTTATAAAAATTAGATATTAATATATATTTAAACCATATATATATAAATATATATTATATATATATATATATTATATAACAGAAATATACAATATTTAAATGATTATTTTTACCGAATTGAAATTAAATACAATATTTACATTTAATTATTTATTTGAAAATTTATCTCATTTTGTTTGAATTTTCCCACAAAATGATTAAAATTTAAAAAAAATTTGAAAATAAAAATTGTAAATTATAGTTATATATATTGATTTAATAAAGGTTTTAAAAATGATCAATTAATCATTATTATTTAAATTCCAATAGATTTTCTTCAAACAGATTAAACCTTCTTAAATGAAAAAATTTTTTTCTATATATTGAATTGTTTAAAAGCAAATTCAATTTTCAAAAAAATGATATTTATATAATTTAATATGGTGAAAAAAAAATGAAGAAATGAATTTAGATTTTATATAAATATATTTTGGATTTTATTCCATTATTATTGTTTGAAATAAATATGCAATGTTTTAATGTTAGGCAAATTTTAAAAATATATATATTTTGAATCATATGTATTTATATCAAATATAATATATATTTTTATATAATTTTTATTTATAAAAAAACAAAATATTTTCATTAAAAAATAAAATTTAAAAAAATCTTTGTTTAAGGTGTTTCTAGACACATTGAAAAATTTTTTTTTAACTCTCATAAATGACTTGCATTTTTAATATTTTCAAATTTAATATTGATTAAAAAAAATAAAAATTCAATGAAAAATTTGTTTAAAAATATATATCTAAAGTTTAAAATTTTAAAAAATTTTCTTGAATACTTATAGGATAGGATAAATAAAGATGTCTAAACAAAGGCTTTTGAAACAATTCAAATGAAATACTAAAATAAGAACTAGACAAAATATCCGAATGATATATACAGTATGATTTATATAATATTCCACTTTTATAAATATTAAATAAAGG
>CAHIKZ030001961.1:372500-403808 GCA_903632075.3 Acanthosepion pharaonis | reverse complement strand
TCAACACTGTGATGATTACGTTTGTGTCTGTGCTTTTCATGGTGAAAATGTCATACCATTTGGAATAGGCATCAACCACAACAAGGAAATTAAGTCCATTGATTGGGCCCGCAAAATCAACGTTTATTCGGGACCAAGGTCGTTCGGGATCAGGCCAGTAGGAATCATTCGATTGTGATGGATTTTTCTGCGCTTCCATGCAACGGGTGCAGCCTTTCACCTTGTTTTCAATCTCACTGTCCAAATTTGGCCAGTAGACTGTATTGCACGCAATTGGCATTCATACGTGAAATGCCTGGGTGTCCAGAAAGTAATTGCCTTAGGACCGCTGTTCTGAGGCTATGAGGTTATAACCAGACGGTCTGGGGAACGTTAGACAGTCCTCAATGATTGATAAGGAATCACTCAGTCTTTTAAATTGCTGCAGATCTCCTGTGAAATTACTAGGCTAGGATCCTTGAATATATCTGAAGACATGTTGAATGTGTGGATTCATTTTGGTTTCACGTTTTATATCCGCTGCTGTTAGCGGTGTGTCCGGACACGGTCATTGTGCGTTGGAGATAACCATCAACGTTGATTGCAGCAATTACAGTGTCCTCTTCTGGACTTCTTTGTGAGTTGATAAGTCGTGACAAAGCATCAGCTTGACCAAATTCTGTTGTCTTTTGGTATTGTATCGTGAAATTTTATGTTAAAAGGATAGATGCCCAACGTTGCGATCGACTGGTAGAATACACTGGAATGCTCTTCTTTGAGCCAAAAATGGACATCAATGTCAGACGGTAAATGAGCGACCACATAACATTCTGTGGAACTTCTTCACAGCGAAAATGAGGGGTCAATGCCTCCTTTTCTATTTGACTTTAGTTGCGCTCAGCTGCTGTCAGGGATCTTGCTGCATGCATGATTGCTTTTTTTCTTTCTTGTTTGGAAATCTGAGTGAAATCGCTGCACCAAATCCATGACTTCAGGCATCTACTATGTCTTGAGCTGGTTCAAAGTGTGTAAGGAGTAGGTCTGAACAAAGTACGGAGTTGATCTTGTGGAATGACTGTTGACATTCAAGAGACATTGGCTAACAATGTATTGAGTGGTGCCTCTAGTTAGTATCATGAGAGCAGGAATTCTCCGTAGTGACTCACCAATCTAAGAAAAGAACATAAGCTCGGAACATCGGGTGGTTGTGGCATACGCTGAATGGCTGTTATGTTCTGTGGGTCTGGGAGCTGACCTTGGTGGTCAAAAATGAAACCCAGCTATTTTACCGAGGCCAGAAAGAACTGGCATTTTTCTGGATGGAGATGAAAGCCAAACTCTGTGATACGAACCTTGTTTATTCTTTCTCTCAGTTGCTCATGCGATCGACTGACAATGATAATGTCGTCTACGTACGTCGCTGCACCTTCTATTCCAGTTAACATAGTGTCCATAATTTGTTGGAATATAGATGGGGCTGTTTTTACCTCAAAAGGAAGACGTTTGGATTGGAATAGGCCCCGATGTGTGTTAATGGTTAATAGTTCTCTTGGTGCTGGTTCTCCCTCCACTTGAAGATAAGCTTCTGAGAGATGGAGCTTTGCAAAGCAAGTACCACCATCAGGCATGATGTATAGGGAGTCCGGAGTTGGCAGAGGGTAATGGTGGTCCGGAGGCCAGTTGAGAAGTCTACACACAACCGAATGGAGCCATTAACTTTCTTCACAATCACTATCGGTGCAGCCCACTGTTAATATGTTACTGGGATGATGACATTTAATTTTTCAAGGCGTGTTATTTTCTGGCCTACCAATGGTAATGCGGCATATGGGACAAGCCTTTTGGGTCGGAAAACAGGTTTCATAGAAGGCTTAAGTGTGAATGTGGCCTCTGCCTATGTACAATGTCCAAGAGAATCATCAAAAATGGTAGAAAATTTTCTCATAATATCACGGATTTGGTTAGTGGTGTCATATTGTGACAATGGCGATCTGGCTACCAAATTGCACACAGAGTTGAGATGGTTGTTGAAGAGGGCCAGTAACTTCATAAAATCTATCCCCAAAGGGTTATGGTCCGTGTTTGCTACATAAACAACACCTGGCGTACTAATCTCATTTAAGGTGACAGTGGCTGTGAATTCACCAGTAATACGAACACTATCTCCGAACACATTCCATGCGATATTGGCTCTAATTTAGGTTTGCCTGTGGTGTTCCATAGTTTTTTTGGGTTTTTTTGGGGGGGGTTGTAAATTAAAGTTGTATCCGAGGCAGTGTCAATTTGCAGTCACGTGTCATGGTTACCCGAGACATATTTACGTCTCGCCTTGGAATTGGGCCCGAAAATTGCTACCAGACTGTTAGATTGTGAACTTTTGAAGGGCCGCCGCATGTGAGATGTTGGTTTGCGTCGAGGTGACTGAGCGAACCCATCCTTGTGTCCTGTTTTTTTCATCTTTGGCAGTAATGTGTCTTGAAAGAACAGTTACGTGCAAAATGCCATCTAGCATAGTTCCAACACGCGGAGGCGGGGGCTCGCCAGCTCTCTTGTCCGATGCCGAACCTTCTGCTTGGTCTTGTCGTTGGACCGTGTTGACTGTAACAGTATTAGAAGGGGTTGAATATTGAACCATGGAGGAGTCAGGTTTCAAATTTATAAGGCGCTGGCATTAAACTGCCACTTGTTTCCGAGTCATGTCGGGATTCTGTTCAATTTTTGACAGGATCTGAGTATGAACTTCTAAATCACTTGATGAACGCAAGCCACAGACAAAAATTAAGCATTTAAATTGTGAATCAGTGATTGATGAGAGCCCGAAACGTTCACATTCCCGGTTGACCGGCATCTGTGGTGATATCACTTTTCGACACATTCAAACTATTGAAACGTAAAATATAAATAGACGTTTGCTCACCGAAAAGTTGTGTCAATATGTCGACTGTTTCTTTTAAGGAATAGTCGCGTGGCAGTTTAGGGGGGAATATAGTTGGTATATTTCTCGTGTTCCAGCACTCAAAGATTTCGTAGAAGAAACCTGACTTTCCAGTTGTCAGTTTGCGACGAAAAGTCCACACGAAAATGATCTTCGTGGCGTTTGAACCACGCGTTGAAAATTGAATATGCAGCTGGGTCATAGTGGAATTCTGTGATGGATTGTGTAGTTGATTCCGCTGTAGATAAACTGGTCTCTTTTGACAGTGTTGTGCTGGAATTTTGTTTGTGAATAGTTCAATTATTTTCAACTGTTTCTGAAGAGGTTCTTGAATTGGATCGTCCATGATGAAAGAAAAAATTTTTTCTTGTTGTGATGTTCTATCTGATCCTCATCGACAATTCGTTATAAGTGCGGTTATAACGAAATAAACAGGTTGAACATTAGATATTGTTATTTTTTAAACTTTTATTTTTGTTAATACCGACATGTAACCAGCAGATGGGAGAGGATTGTATAAACCTGTGTTTTGCATGTTTTTATGTGTCCGCCATTGTTGTTGTCTTTTCCAGATCAAACTTGCCGGTCAAGGCCAATAACTCCCTTAGTTGGCTCCGCCATGGCAGTATTTAGGCCTATAAAAAAAAAAAAAAAAAAAAGAAATTACCTGTACTGAGAAAACGTGATGTGATGGGGAAAATCGACTTGATGTTCAGATTCAGCGTGAAAAAATAGCCTAGAAACATGGGCTCATTAACCAACAACATCTGGGTTGAAAAAGAATGTCGACCGGTGTAATTAATATTTTGTACTAAAGAATCCGTCTTGATTCTCTTTACAATATGAGCATTTATAACCAAAAAGTTCGTTGTTTCTACCAAGAGAAGTAGCCCCAGCCTCAAAATTGTAGACCAATGCGAATTGTAGACCACCTGCCTATCCTTTTTATACAAGGCTCTGATCTAATCTTATTTAAGTATAATGACAAAATTGTTGATCACCCAATAAAGATATAAATCAGACATAAAGAAAAAGAATTGTAAAATTAGCATTAGTTATGAACATTTTATTAAACATGCGATGTATAAGAATAGTCTTTTCCTCACATGATGGCTGTAAAAATTATATATATCCACATGAAATGAGAACGAATCGAATATAAATTCCAACCTTCGTAACATTAATTTAAAAGAGGGCTCAATACAAAAGTAGAGCTGTATTCTTTATTTTAGGATATTACATCAACATGAGAATAAATGCTACATAAATACAATCATGTTTCGATGTGTACTAACACATCCCATCAGGCGTTAGTAAATGACTGGTTAGTAGACAATTTATTGAAATTTAAAATTTAAAACCACATACAACCTCTTTTCACACAAAAAAGAAGAAAAGAAAAAGAGTACGGAAGAAAGACATAAGATACATTCTCTTTTCCAGAAAAAAGGAAGAAAAGAAAAAGAGTACGGAAGAAAGACATAAGATACATTCTCTTTTCCAGAAAAAAAAAAGAGTACGCAGAAAGACATAATTTGTTTGTTTATAAAGAAAATCCAAAAAAAAAAGGTCTAAAGAAAAAAATTAATTTGTTTTGTTTAGCTCAGATCTACCAATCAAAATGGTCTAAAATTTAAAATCGTTGACAGCTTAGACGTTATATTTAATGCATTTAAGTTTGTTACAATGTAACCATAAGACAAATGACACTTCTAATGGGAAAGGAAACAATTTAACAAGGTTCTTGACAAACCGCATAGCTTGTGAGTTAAAAGTTAGAATTTCACAATTTTCATAGTCGGTAAATATTATGGCTCTTTAAGAAATAAATGAAAAAAACATGAAATAATCACACAAAATTATTAAAATATATAGATCAAACAAAATTATTTAAATAACTAGATCAAACAAAAACTTTAAGCATATAAATCATATAAAATTAATTAAAATATATAGATCATACAAAATAAAATGCAACTGCTGGTCCTATATAAGATGTTAATAAAACCAATCAATGAAAAAATCTCAAAATGACATCCAAACGCATATACCTATATACTAAATAGTATTAGCAATACTAGAAAAATAATGTACAAAAAATACTACGTCGGAATTGATCCTGCATACAAAAGATACACTTTATATGGCGCAACAAGGTTATTCTAAAATATAAGAAGGTTAGTACACATCGAAACATGATTGCATTTATGAAGCGTTTATTCTCATGTTGATGTAACATCTTAAAATAATATATATATATATATATATATATATATATATATATATATATATATATATATATATATATATAAAACAACACTACTACTACTGTGGTAAAAGGAAGTATCGTAACAAAGTACTGGCTAATTTCGTCGGTATGAGCTGATCCATGTTACCTAAATATATAGGTATCAGTTGGTATCCAACAGTCTCCTATCATTAACAAGCTACAGAAGAAAAACTCAGAATGGAAAAGAGATATCGATAATCGTAAAGAACTAACCTGGAAAATATTCAAAGCGAACAAAAAACAATGATGAAAGGATGAACATGTTTACATACGTTCAATAGGATTGCTTGATATTATTTGATACGACACCGATGTTGCTGGTTGAATTTACAGAATTTTACCCTTAAGAATATGGCTGAAAATTGTTAACGATTAAACTATTCGCTAAAAACGACAATTGATAGACTGCGCTAACGAGCATAGAAACAAAACAGCGGTAAGTTTTTAGGTCAACTACTAAAAAAACAATACGTGTCAGGCGACAGCAAAAAGATCAACTAATGACAGAAAAAGAGATAAACATAACCTTCGTTTCCCAGCCTCATACTGGTCTGAACTCGAGGATGACATAAAACGTGGTTGGTAAATCAGAGGAATTCAAAAAGAAATGTTTGTATGAAAATAATAATTAATAAGGCTAAGAGATTAAGGGAATAACGCAAGATTCTGAACTTTGCAGGATCAGAAGGTTGGTGTTAGCAGTTTATGAAACGCCAGGCTTTATCAATGCGTACAAAAACACCTATTGCACAGAAAATTCCAGCTGAATGTGGAGAAAAAATAGGCTGTCACATAGTGTATGTGCATGTGCGTGCGCGCGTGTATGTATGTGTACATAGATACATATATATATATATGTGTGTGTATGTGTGTGTGAGAGAGAGAGAATTTTATATATGTAGAGGAGGCGAATGTAAGCTTCCTTCAATAAAATCATTATTATCCTGATAAATGCTTTCAAAAGACGAAACGCGTAACAGGAAATTTTTACCATATATAAACCCCCTTGATTTAGATGCTAGAGAAGGCTTAGTTTTCTGCTTACGAAAACAGTGAAAAATATCGTGTTATAGAATCTATAGTAGCTGCAGATATAGTCAATATATATCGTCCACTCTTGCTTCTACAATTGATAAAAAATTTCTTCATAAAAATCCTGTTGCACAAATCAAAACAAAACCTATATTCAGAAGTAAATCTAAATCAGAATTCACATATTGCATACAAAGATATTTTCTGCTTTATTATATATATATATATATATATATATATATATATATATATATATATATATATTATATTTTTATTTTAAGCATGCGTGTTGTTTGTTTTCGATTTTGTCGACTGCACATTATAGTAGGGGCAGTTGAACACAGTCTGTGAGAAAAATAGCACTATGACGTAATTCATTCCGCCAGAAATTTGGAAACAGCATGTTGTACGGCTTGGCATTCATACCGGAAGCTCCAATACGAACATTTCAGAGTTTTTTGGCGTCAATCTCGAGAACATTCGATTCAGAAAGAGTTGGATCATATATCCAGTCAACATCATGGTGCTTGGAATGATAGTGTTGGCGATGTTATGCCTCCATTCATCTTCCAACAGGGCCTCAGACTCAACAAATCTGCCTACACCAAGTGCCTTGAGGAGGTAGTGAAATCCTGGGTCAAGAGGGTAACTGCTGGAAGAAACTCTGCACCATGTCACACAATTTCTGCAATCACATCACCATCATCTGGCCACGTAACTCCGCAAACTGCAATCCCCTTGATTATTGTATGTGGAACTCAGATGAACGAGAGAACAACAAAACTCCATGTAACACCAAAGATTAACTGAAGGCAAGGATTATGGCAGCATTCACCAAGTTAAATAAGGAAGCCGAAGAAGATATACATATATATATATATATATATATATATATATATATATATATATATATATATATATGGGATAACATTAAATACATTTTTGTATATCAAGAACAATTTGTGGGGAAACATGAATTCCAATGAATTCCTAAAAGACACACAAAAACTTTTCACTTTGTCTCTCTCTCTCTCTCTCTCTCTCTATATATATATATATATATATATGTGTGTGTGTGTGTGTGTGTGTATGTGTATGTATGTCTGTGTGTGTATGTTTGTAAATTTGAAAAATAAAACTATAAGTTAATTCTTTGAATAAATATTTGTTAGTTTCCATCATCCACTTCATTGCATTCAATGTCCGTTGGTGTTAGCAACATTCTAGATGATCGCTTTCCAGTGAGCGCTTCCATAGTTATTGAAATCTACTGTGTTTTTGTTTTAAAAAACGACATAGTATCTACACGTTCTGTCAAACCATCTTATGTTGATTCAGGTGACTGACTTTACAATTCGGAATTGTCCTTTTTCTAGACTGGGTGATATCCGAGGCTAGAGAGACCAGTTTCTCCTGCTGTTTAGCCTATAACTCGACGTAATGAAACCAGACCTTTACTAAGGGTATTTCTTTCGAAAATTATTATAACAAACTCGACCAGAATTCGAGCTCGATTTTCGATTTTTCATTTGAGCCACTAAACATTATATTTACAGCACAAACATTTTAGTGGATTGTTTATTTTTCTCGTATTTATTTTCATTATGCGTGGAATATAGTTTGAAATGAATCATATATAAAGAGTTTTCCACAAAAACTAAACAAAAGTAAAGAAAGGCAGGATATGAAAATCATGTTGTTATAACCAAAAGGAAATTTTCGTCAATCATTTTTGCATATGTGTGCTCAGACAAAACCAAAGAAAATGACTTAAGAACAGAAAAAAAAACAGTAATGACTATAAATAATAATGCTGATTCTAGTAATTTTAATAATTTTTTAAACTTTTAATTTTTTAAAAAAAATCTTCTCATAATCCCAACAATAAAGTATAATGCTTCAAATTAAGTTTGAAGAGACTTATGAATAATAAAATGGTGGTTATTAATAAAATAAAAAATATATAAAGTACACTAAGGAAAAAGAAAAAAGGAATATTTGTTGAGATGTAAAATTTGTCAGTAATTTTAAATATGTGTTGGAGATTTGTTTGTGATTAGTTAAATTATACAACTCTAATGATTATGGTTCACTCAGGTCCATAATAAAATAACCCACTTCTTAAAATAATAATCTTGATATTTTTTTTTAAACCTTCAGTATTTTTAATAAAATTCCTGTCATCATGACATGATAGCGAGAAAAAAGACGCAATTCTCTAAGTAAATATCGCATACATTGTAAAATCATAATTAAATTATTTAGAGGTTTATCGGTGTTGGAATAATGACTTGGCTAGTATTTTCTTTGCTGTACAAATCGACATTCCCTATTAGCACGACAATCAGGAGACTAAACCTCATTTATAACATTTTGTTTCTCCTACCCGAGGATGGAATCACAAACTGCGAGTCTTTTTTTTTTTTTTTTCATTCAGAAATTGTGCCATGTTTCTCAAGTCGTTTTTGCTTTTTTATGTCGAAAACGCTTTATTCGTCCAAAATAGTTATTTTATAATTCTTTTTATACTTGGACAAATTGATTTTTTTTCACTTACAAATATTCCGCGATTATGGATCGCGGTTTCAAAACTAGAGACTTACTTATTTACATCATATTTTACTATCTTTTCTTGTCGTATGATGCGAATAAAGGTGAAAGTGAGACATATACTGACAAATATTATACATCAGAATACATGCAAAAGTATGTAATATGAAAGCTATCCCCCTAAAAATACTGTCCGTTAATTAAAATTGATTATTTCTCTACAAGATAAATTCAATGAACATCACTTAAACTACAGATAGAAAAATAGAAAAGTAGAAAACTATGCACGTATAAAAAAATTAAACGACGCTACTTAATTTGCCTCGAAACACTACATTAAATAAATAGTCTGTAAGCAAGAGCCTCGATTTAGAATGAATATGTTTAAACAATTCTACACGAGTATAACCAATGTCTTTTACCAGATGGCTAAATGCGTATATTGTTTCTATTATAAAAGGAAGGGGATAGGAGCGCTTTGTAAGAAATCGATACTTTTTATAACTATCTTCTTTGACGTCTCTGTACGTCTTCGTCTATATTGTCGCCTTTCGCATGTCTGTCCCTGCCGTCTTTTCTCTTCCCTTCCCTCGTCTCTTTTTCCCACAGATCTGCACCATACCCTATCCAACAAGCATTTTTGCTTTTGGTGTGATACGCAAGATAAGGCTATCTCGGGTCACCATCTTCTGCACACCTGCAAAGGCTCCTGGGTAATTGATTCTACTCCTATCAGAGATTAGCGTTGAGATTATGGCTCGTTACACAGAATGGGTTCCATGCGGATTATTGGTTAACCTGGGTTCGAGAAAATAGGTTTAGTCTTGCCTAACCATCTCTGTTGTCTTAATCAGTTCCACGGCGGTTGTCAAGCCTCATAGTCATGAGATCCTATCTGGCGCCGATCTCCTAGAAGAATCATTGGCGAAAATACCACGAGCCACTGCGTCGCTTTGGTCATAAACAGAATTACGTAAATTTCAACACCATTCTGGACATTATTTTCATCTTTCGTTCTATTGTATTTGTCCAGGCCAGCTATCTCTCGTGGGTTCAGAGAAAACGCCTTTGTGATTGGACAGGAAGAAAGCCAATAGATGAGTCGATAAACGCAAGACAATAGTGGAACATGACACAGCGAAAACTTGATGAGAATTTCAAAACAAGAAAAAGAAATGCCTTTTTGTTACCATTTTTCCTTTTGTGGTAGTGTGTGTGTGTGTGTGTGTGTGTGTGTGTGTGTGTGTGTGTGTGTGTGTGTGTGTGTGTGTGTGTGTGTGAAAAAGTAGATTTAACAAGAAGCACCTGCTCAAGTCGAAGACCACTAACATTTCTTGAATAAAGTCTACAAAGACCTCTGGAAATGGCCAGTGGCTTTTATTTATTTTTAAGTCGTTCTAATAGCTGCAATGAGGGTTGTATGAGAGCAAACATGTGTTTGAATGTGTTTTTATTGCCAATCAGATGTGCTCAATTCTTTTCGTTTAGATTTAGTCTTTTGTGTTTTGCTTTCTTTCTGTCTTTAGCATAATGTCAGGTTTCTTGTCTTTTATGCTGTGTCTGTTGGGTTTTTAAGCTACAATGTCTGTCAATTGATAAGTGGGGATGCAAAATTACGATATTCGTAATTTTGTTGCTTTTCATAAATGATGTTCTAAAATTGCAAAGAAAAATTATTTTTTTTAGCTACATGCATTTTTTTAATGTTTGGAAATATAATCATCAATTTTAATTTTCATACTGTAAGAAAATTAAATTTCGAATGCAAAATCATAAAAGCTGTCGTAAAAGAAAACAAATTGCCCACATGTAATCTCTAATTATTAATTGTGGTTGGTACTTAAAAGAATTTAGCATTTCTTCCCTTAAATTTGTTCTGCATCTTTGTAAAACCGAGGAATTTAACATTAAATAGAGAGATGTGACCAGATTGCAAATTTACTTAATTTATTTCCATAAAACTAAGAATCTTTCAAGAAAAATATTCGAATTTAATAACAACGTAAAATACTAAAGCACTTCTTCGTTGATAAATTATTTGTAGACTTGAAAATACTCAAATGTATTTAAAACAAAATGGTATAGCACCAATGTTTTAAAAAATATGTTCTAAAACTATTCTATGAAATTTTCAAGGACTAACAAAACGACTTCCAATAATCCCAATAATATTATTCATTAAATAACCAAACATAAGAATTTTAATTGCATTTTGATTTATACCGTTTTATAAAGTACTATGCGGATTTTCTTTCTTTTTTTCTTTATTTTTTTTTTTTTTTTTGCTCAAGATGTTTGATTATTTGTAATAAATGAAAAATCTTGATTTTCTTTCATAGTTATAACAGTGGTATACATACTCACGAAGGAATTTCAAACTACCACCGTATTTGACACATATTAGTCCATGTTTCACTATTCACATTACTTGTTCACAGTGACTATATTATATATTATTCTTTTGTAATATTTCGGTAAGACTCGGAAAATCACATTTTAACAATTTATCGATTTATTTTTGTAAAATGGAAATACCGATTATTTTCCCCTTTTACTAACTCCGTGTCGTCGTCTTATGCAAATAAAACCAAATAAAACTGCTTTACCTGCATAAACTTCAATGCATGTTGTCGGCAACACGCAAACTAGTTGCCCCATACGGTTTCTAATTAACTTCCCGCAGCCTCCTTCTGTTTCACTGCTTCCTGATCTTCTTTGCATGAACGAAGTAAATATTGACACTCTATTCGCAATGCTTGATTGCTTTTGTCGCTTTGTTTAGTTGAAGGAAGTCAGTGTGTCAAACAGACAAAAAGAATCAAATGAAGAAAGGAATAGCATCATCATCGCCATACTATGTTGTACTTTGAGAAAAGTCTGTTTTATAATTGTAATCATGCCAGTAATAAAAACTACAGTAATGATTATAATAATAAATACTGTAACAACGACAAGGAATCTTTCAGCATGATATCTACCCCTTTTTTTAATACTATCTTAATGAATTTAAAACATTTCGAAAGAACTATAACAAAACTTTTAGCTGAAATCACAGTTGATAAAGTTTTATACTTTCCTGTTTAATTATTTTGGATGTGCGGATAGTGTGACGCCTATTAGTGCGGAAAATTGAAATCGGCATGCCGAGTTTAAACTCTAGTTAGTTCTGTTTAGTTCACTTTACATTAATGTCCTTGGAAATGAATCCAACTTCGACCAGCTATGTTAAATAAGAGGGCAGACTGAGTTCTCTTGCCTTGAGGTGATAAACAGTCTAAAAGAAGAAAAACTTTGAATTCAAAACAAGCTTGAAGAGGAATGGGTTCCATCGGGCTATCTTGCTCTAAACACATCACTGTTGCTATGGCTGCGGTACATATGATGACTTTATGAACTCTAATGGATTCCGAGACTCATGACATTTAATGACTTAATACAGATTTTATCTGATAACATTGAAATTTGGTGTTTGTTTTTTGTTGTTTTGTTTTTTACAGCCAATCACATTTTATACAGATTCAATAAGATTTATCATAAAATAATTCAGTATTCCATAATATATTATTTCCTGGTATTTTTATTTAGTATTGAAAAAATATGAATGTTCTTGATGGGTTAATATATTTATTGATAAATGTCATGAAATCATAATGAAGTTTTAAGTACCAACACTTATTCATTATTTTCCTTTCGTTGCCATTATGGTAACGAAATGAAAATATGATTTCAGAAATTCATGTTCACAGTAAGCATGAAGATGAAAGAATTTTTGCGGAAATTTTCTCATTGTTATAAAACATAAACACGCTTTCTGGCCATCATAAAATTTCTTTCATTCTTTTCATTCTTAAATTTATGAATCTTCCACCAAAGGGATTTAGGCATATGTCTATTTTTTTTTTATTAGATCTTTTTTCGTTTACAAGAATCCATAGACTTTACAAAGCTGTTAATGCACCTTTATTTTTAAAGGAATTATAACTGTCTTTTAGGGAGAGAAAGAACGACTGATTGTATACATTCAGGGCCAACAAGAGATGAAAATCAACAGATTTTAACTGTCAATTGATATCTTTATTTTTATTAATATTCGCAATTTGTGAGACTAATATAAATTCTTCTATTGCTACCAATGAATTCTCTGTTCCAGACTATCTTCCTCTTTACCGAAAAGATTCTCGCATACAAAGGTGTTTATATTCAGGAAGCATACATAGATTCTAGCATGGCAATGGTGTTTATATTCAGGAAAATCTCCCAATTACAAGAGAAGTATCTCTTGAATCCCCAGATGATTCTTTCATGTTCTTTCAATTTTCCTTATTGCACTCTGTTAGCTATCGCTTTTTCTTTTATTGCTCTTCTTCTCAGGACTGTAATATATTAAACAAAATCTCTGATAATATAGCAATCTCTCCCTCTCTCTGTCTCTGTCTCTCTGTCTCTGTCTCTGTCTCTGTCTCTGTCTCTCTCTCTCTCTCTCTCTCGATTCATCTGCGAACATTTTTCTGTTTAGTGATTTTAATGCTCATCACATCAAGTGGCTTAAACATTCTAAATGTTACTAATATTGCTAGTATTCAGACATTCAATTTTTCCATTCAGTCAAATAGTGGATTTCCTTAATTATTTCCCTAATAAACCTGATCAACATTCTTCTTTACTTGATTTGTTTTTTGTCTCCTCTCCTCGTTCTTGTAGAGCATCACAACTCTTCCCTCTTGACAATTCTGATCACACTGTAGTGTCTGTTGATATTTCTTTTGAGTCGTCTATTAGAAAGGAACCTCCTATTCACAAGACTTTCTTTTGTACCTTCTTGCAAATACCAGGTGAAATTACAATCCTCTCCTTGCCTGTTCAGCCACTATAGCTCATAGGAATCATTTTTTCCAGGTTTACCAATGTGATACACATCAGACAACTATTTGTATCTGATTGCAATAATTGTAAACGTGTCCTTAAAGAAACTAAATCTTTGCTGATAAAATGAAACACCGTATAGCATCTAACAAGTTTGGTTCACATGACTCCTGGCGGCTCTGTAATAGTTTGTTAAATAAAAGTCTTCTATCCCTTCTCTTTTCACTCATTTTGAGGTGTTAATATCTGATAAAACAAAATGTTTTGCACGTAAATTCTCTTCAAATTCTATTTTTAGCTAACCTGGAGTATATTTACTTGAATTTCCACTTAGGACTGTGTCTCTATTGACTGATATGCATATAAATTCATCTATAGTTTCTACTATCATCTCTAAACTGAATTTCCACAAAGCATATCTCTTGATAATATCTCTGCAATAGACCTTAAGAAATGTGCTCCTAAATGACGAATTTAAAGTTATTTTGAATGGCCAACACTTCTAGATCGTGTCTGCATTAATGCAGGTGTTTCCTAGGGCTCTACACTTGGAACAACGTTGTTCCTAATTTTCCTAAATGACATTCCCAATCTCAGCAGTCATGTCATGACAATCGTTATCTATGTTGATGACACAACTGTTTACTCCTGTTTTAATAGTAAGCCTTATCGGTTCGATAAGATCAAATTGGCAACTGATCTAAAAATGACGTACAGTTAACTAAGGTAAGGAATGAATTCTTAATTTTAACGCCTTCATAACGAAACTGCTCCGTTTTAATCGTCTGAGAGAACTATTTTTACCTTCCATCAGCATGGCTGATGCTAACCTGCAAAAGAGTGCCTCATTGCGTCTTCTGGGACTAACGTTTTCCGCTGACAGGAAGTGGAAAGATTATATTAAATCAATTGCTAGGTTTTCAGCTAGGAAAGTTGGTTCAACGTATCGTGCTAGATATTTTTTATTGACAGAATCTATCTTACGTTTTTATAAGTTAATAATTTTATAATTTTTCCTTGCTTTGAATATTGCTTCCACATCTGGCCTGGTGCTCTTGATATATATTTAGAGATTCTTGATAAAATCTAAAGAAGAATCTACAATGTCATTCGGTTTCAGTCACTCAGTCGCCCTCTGTGCCTTTTCTATAAATACTTTCATGGTAATTGTCTTGATGAACTTTCCTCTATGGTACCTAGACTTTATGAATTTAATGGCAGTACTAGATTGGCGGCCAAGGTTTCATCATTTTACAGTTGAAATGGCTAGATGTAACCGTACGTTCTATTCTAACAGATTTTTTTTTTATTGCACTTCTTGCTTGTGGAACTATCTTCTGACTTCTTGCTTCCAAGTCAACTTTGATCTTTAAAAATTTAAATGCAATATCAATCGTTATCTTCTGTCTTCTTAATTCTTGTTCTTTTATTGTTCTCTCTCCTTGATAATGTGTTTTTTCTTCATATTATCTAGCACTCAGCAACCCCTTGCGTTTTAGTGGCTTCATTGCCTTACTCGGGGTGAAATGATTAACAAAATATTGATTAATTAAACTAATTTTCTTGTCTTTTTTGTTCCCAACACTTCGATGACATATCTTTCGGCCTTTCTTTACTTGTGTTGCGGAACATCGGCAAGAGTCTCTCCTCCTCTCACGCATCTTTTGTCCATTGCCTGCGTCCGTGTATTCCTGAATCTATCTCCTGACCTTTACACACAGCCCGGGAACTTCCATTGCATCTGGGTACAATGAAAAAAAGACGAAGAATTTAATCCGAACCAACTCGATACAATAATTAAAACATCTCGTCTAACAAAATTCAGACAAGAACTTAATTTTATTCTGTGTTTAATGCTGAATTGGAATCAGACGAAAATCAAACAAGGATGACTGATGGTTAAGAGTAATATCCTCTCAGACAAAAACTGATTATTTTATCTAGCATAATGTCTTACCAATTCTAAGTACATCATAAATATTTTGAAGATTCAGTCCTAAAATCAGTAAGTCGAATTGTGTCATGACCAAATATATTCTTTTATTATACTCTAATCAATAAAAGCCAACGAATACTTCTCATTCGTGCATCAACTAAAGTTATGTCATACCGTATTTGCATATTAATATCTATCAGAGAATCAAATTTAGCAAATGTAGATTGTCAGACATCACTAATCAACGGATGAAGAATATAATCTTTTGTCGAACACAAACAAAAATTGCTTCCAGCCAACAATGCAGAGCCATGGATCTTGACGCCTCGATGACTAATAAGTATTTATCTGCTCATGTAAAATGTCAAACTCCAGAAAATTATGAATAAATAAGGAAAGGAACATTTCAACACGTTTTGTTTGGGGGGTGTTATTTTTTGTTTTTGTTTTTTGGGTGTTTTTCATACAAATGAATCATAATGCTGACTCTGAATATCAGAATTGCTAGTTTTATTTTTCAAAATTAAAAAATACGAGCTAAACCTCTCATTCCTATTGATTTACCGAAGAAAAATTTGAAATCTTACCGGTAAAACACTTAATATTTTGACTGTACAACCTCAAAGCTAACTATGAATTCAGATAGAAGGAAAATTCTCATTCACACATGAGCAAAAAAAAGAAACAAGGATTTTGATTTGCTAATCAATTCTACGATCGCTACTTACCGAAAGAGAAAAATGGTTAAGTAGTCGTCGTTGTCGTATTCTTCTTCACCCTCACCTATGATTACTTTTTTCATTTTCTTTATTTGTTATCTTGAATATTTAATTTACTATTAAATTGTTATTTTACATTTTATTCTTAAATAAAAGGAAGAAGTTAGTAATATTCTGAAGTATCAACAGTTCAGTTGGTGCGTTTGAAAGCAAGAATTCTGTAAGAAAACAGGGCAAACGTTTTTCGTCTCTTTTGACAGATGAAATCTTCATTCTCCTTTTCTTTTTTGCCTTTGAATTCCTATAACCTAAAGACTGTCATCTTTCTGTTACACATCATTTCTTCTAAATTCTCTACAGTTTTGTAACATCCTTTACGGGTTCCTTTATTTATATTGTCTAAGATAAAGAAATCGACAAGATCATGATTACACATCTGTAATAAAAGAAAGATATAAACATAAAATATATGAAATAGCAAAATGTATACAAATGCAGGCCGTGTGGACTGGGGATTATCAACCCTGTCATAAACGAATGCAGTAAATAGAACCAGAAATAATAAATATGACTGGGTAAAAGGGTGATCTACTTGGAACTGCGCAAACAACTAGGATTTGTCTATGCAAATATATGCCCAAACCAGAATCTGTCTTAGAAAATAAAAGATATCAAATGAGCTGGAGCTTTGATATCCAACTAAGTCACCCAGTCCAGAACAGAAGTTCTCATTTTTTATGTCACTCTTCCAACAGAAAACAAAATAAAATTTGAAAGAAAGTGAAAAGCATGAAAAATGAAAAATATTGTTGAATTTGAAAATGACAATAGTACCACGCGTTAATAAAGCACTTAAAATAAACTAACAAAAATGTGAACAAATTAGAGATCCGAGGAAGAATCAAAACCATCTAAACGATAGTTCGGCCAATGAGAATGTCGAGGAAAGGGCTAGAATATTAACTTGTTGTCACAACCAGACGCCTAGTGTGCAAAATTTAAAGGTATAGATGATGTTTTATTACGTATTTTACACTGGATGCAGTATGTGGTAAATCCAAACTGAAGTGAGCAGAAAAGTGGTAGGTTCATAAACAATTTACAGTAATGGAAAATAAATCGGTAAAGCTGCTCTGAGACTTCACTGTGCAATGTGATGATGTAACCGAATCAAAAATGCCAGGCAGCATTACTGTCCAGAAGTAAGATCATGTTGGACCAACAATATAGCGGTACCAAATATATGGTAGATGAGAATAAAAAAAGAGAACAGTTATCAAATTTTGAAACATGAAATAGCACGCTTGTGGAAGCTTAAGTAAGTAGATGTTGCCCTTGCTGTGTTAGGCAGCCTTGGAACAGTGGTGGAGAAAATTTTAAAATGGCTAGGTAAAATTGGGACTGATTCGAATTAAGATATTTCAGAAAAAAGTAGTGCTTGGAACAGCCAGAATTCCGAGAAAAGTTTTGTTGATGTAAAAAAGTGGATACATGATAGGATCAAAAGTCATTTACAATGGCCCACTTGTGATAGTTAAGTTACGACATAAGATCTGCTTGCACAAAAGACGATGAAAATAATCAGAATTAGAAATATATATTTTCAAATAATAGTACACACATGATTAAAGTTTGCATCCGTATTTATAAATCTCGATATATAAAATACATAAAAGTTAAACAGCTGAAACTGATGAATAAGAAAATTCGTGAACATATTTTATTCTGTCCAAACCGCTTAAAGTTCGAATTCCATTTCTAGTTGTCAAGAAAATTAATAACAGCAATATCACTAACATCAACAACAACAAATCTTCTTTTACATAGTATTCATAGGCGAAACATCTAGACAACTCAATAAAAGATCAAATGTATACAATGGAGACCTCTTCAAGAATAGCGAATTAAACGCTTTTAATTATTACTCGCAATAACTACAATCACCGTTTTGATCTGATAAATACCCACCTCATCAGAAATTATCATAATGCACTACAACGTAAATATATAGAGTGCACTACTTTATGTATGCAAAACAATAAACCTACGCTATAGCTAACAGCAATTACCACCAAAATATTAATAAAATTATATTAACACAATGAAAGCATAACAAATAATAACAAATGATACTGAATCCTGATTGATTTGACATATATCAAATGCAAATGTGAGACAGTGACACAAATAGCACTCAGTGATATGTAATGTGTTTGTTTTTATTGTTATTTATCTTCTTTATGCCCATAATTTTTATGTTTTTCATTCGTTTTGAAGCCTGTTATGGACTCTTTCTTTTTTTTGAAGCCTGTTATGGACTCTTTCTTTTTTTGAAGCCTGTTATGGACTTTTCTTTTTTTTTTTTTTTTTTTTTTTGTTTGAAGCCTGTTATGGACTGTTTCTTTTTTTTTAAGCCTGTTATGGACTGTTTTTTTTCTTTTTTTTTTTTTTTTTTTTTTTTGAAGCCTGTTATGGACTGTTTCTTTTCTGCGGGAGGGGGCGTAGTTGTTGTTTGTTTTGGTTTTTTTTTTCAAGAAAAATGTCAATAGACTGAAGAAGCTCGTAATTGAGCGAAACAAAATTTTAACGTTTTCCATTCTGGCATTTACTAATTCAGTACAGTATAGCTGTATGCATATATGTGTATACATACACTATACCTTTTTCTCTAATAACTCTTGTGCTTTCTTTTATAATAACTACATATATATATATATATATATATATATATATAAAATCCTGAATTTATTTCCTCTCGATAAGAGTTGAATAGTCTATGTATGAAAGTGTATGCGTACACTCGAAAAAGACAAAAACTGCTTTGTCATCTAAAATTTTATTTACGGTTAGTTAAGGTACCAATAATAGTGAGGGAAACGAAGCATAAAGCTGCACTGGGTATTTCTTAAGACTTCTGCAGTCTAACACTTGACGGTAGAGTTCACTTTAAAGTGAGTCAGATTTTACTGTGTCCATTAAGAATTTGCCTGTGGCTTTCACACGCGCGTGCGCGCTCGCACACATTCTCCCTGTCTCAGTCTATCTCTCACACACACACCACGCGCACGCATAGCTGTCAGTCATATTCATTCACTAGAAGTGTTCGGCCAGATGTTGCGCAGCTACTAGCAGTATTCTTCAACCAAATGCTAAATGCAAGCCAACAGCCAGCAGTGGTCACAGATGTTATGTGGCTGGTAGCATTGTTCATCCAAACGTTGTCCACCTTGCGGCAGCGTTCATTCACATGTAACAGCTGACAGTCTATTATACTCAAAGAAGAGTTTGTCATTCTCGTTTTTTTTTTTTTGAAACTCTGCTCATCAAATCTTTATTATTGTAATATAAAATATCGAATTTGCTTTTATTCCTTCTATTTTGTTGCTTAAATGTACATTTTTTTTATTTGTAGACTGACTTATTACATATTCACAGTTATTATTGTTGCTGCTTGACATGTTTTACAAGACGTCCAGAAAATTTGGAAGCAATACTTCTGATTTTCAAATTAAATATTTTCCTCTTAACTTATTTTATTACGTTTGATAATTGTTTTAAAATTCCATCTTTATATTTTTATAATTATATTTTAATGACATGAGAATTTGTCATTGCTATTTGTGCAATACGTCTGTTTTATCACGTGCATTTTAATTATTAATTCTTACTGTCTTCACATTTAATTAATTATTCCAATTAGCGTCATTACTGTAAAATAATTTTAACAATTACTATCAATATATTATTTTTATTTTAGATTTCTCAAATACTACTACATCGTTAAAAGCATTATAAAAACAATCACTATTATTGATGTTCGTTCCATTGTTATTTGTTCATTGTGTCTTCTAATGTCTCGGCTGTTGAAAAACTGAATACTATTTTCAGAATATTATTTTACAAAAATGCTGATAAGCCACCGTGGCTTAGTGATAAGTAATTGTGGGCCATACGTCGAAAGTTTCTGGGTTGAAGTCCTCTCGTAATATCGAATGCATGTGAAACCCACATTTTAAAAATAAAATCTTTAATTTAGGATTTAGAATAGTCTTATTCTTTTCCAATTATTAAAATCAGAAAAATGAATCTATCTGTAAAGGGAATTTCAATGGAGAATTTAACTTAAAATTCTATTGCCTAAGTCATGCAGACAATTGTTTTCATATTTTTTTTCATTTAAAAACTGTTTTCAAGTTTATTAATTATTTTCGTATAAAATATATATACAGTGTAAACCTTAAAAAAAATTTTAGTAACATATTTTCAAGTTCTGTAAAAATATCACAATTTTTCACAAGAATTAATTTAAAAAAATGTCAAATCTTATGACTCCAACTTCATAAATGGAATTAAAGATCAGCAATCAAAATTAAGCGTGACAAGAGAGAAAAAAAAAGAAGCTAGACTGGGTTGGACGTGGGGTTAACAACACAACTGCTTAAAAACTTACTTGCTACTAAAACTAGTACCACCTAGAGTGAATGGTTGTAGCCATATGCTTCAAGGCCGTCTACAGTTTCATTCGTCTCACTATTTCTAATGATCAATACTTTTGTTTTATTCAAGCCTGATTGCCAACCAAGAAAAGAGATAGTTCAATTTACATTGCTATTTAATCCGTAGCAGGTGGGAAGAAGTAGTAATGTATTCATCAAAGGCATTTGTATGAAAGTGAATTCAATGGCGTCGGCTGGAATTTCAATTTGGTTTGTCGATACCACTTTTCACACCAACACGCTACGATTGCACTCACACACAAGTAAACGTAAATTTGGAGGATTTTAAACTAGTCAGCAGTTAGAAACAAATGATAAGAATAAAATTTATTTCTTGTTAAATCCATAATAAAATTAGACAAATAAAAAAGCTAGTGAAGAGTATCTTTCTTGTTCAGTTAAAAAAAGTTCAATTTCTCACAGACAGCTCTCCAATAGAAATACAATACAGCCTATTAGAAGCTTAAAATGTTGCTACTTTGGAGTTAGTTTTTGCTTCTATAGCAAAGTCTAAAGAAATCTACTACTACAAACGAAGTTAACAGTTCCTTTTTTAATTTACGATCAAGTCACACTGAAAACATTGGCACTCGTTTCAAGTCGCAGTTCTTTTCCTTGGTTGTATGTCTTGTAAAATAATTAAGAGTCAAGAAATAAACATGTTTGAAACAAAATAGAACGAGAAAGAGAGATTTTCTACAAATAAAATATATACTGGGAATTAAAACATAAGTATAACTCCGTATTCTTCAACTATCGTCGTATCATCAGATTGAAAACTACATGAAATCACAAAGTAACTGACTATGGATGCTTGATATTGATTACCTAGTTTTTTTTTTTTTTTTTTTTGGGGGTTTTTTTTTGTTGTTGTTTGTCGATTAGAATATTATTTTGAAAGAAAATGTTAGCGCAAATTTAAATGATGCTTAGAGTAACATAACCCATAAATATATCGAGTTGGTCAAAAAGTTCGCACGATTTATTACACAGACTAATTAAAAACTTTTTTCTTGAGTATCTGGCCATTTTTACCATTTTGCTACATTATCTTTCAGACAGCTTTATAATTCAATCCTCCCATAATTTTTTTTCTCTCCAAAGGACTTTTCTAAGGTCCATGTGCAGTCTATAAGTTTGTAATCGTTATAACAGATTGATAATCTTAAGATGCAGCATCTGGTGACTAGGGCGGATAAATGAAAACTTCCGAGCCAAGCTGTAACAAATTTTGTCCGGTCACCAAAGAAACAAGTCCTAATATAATTTTAATTCTTTTCTTTAACTATTGCTTTTAGTTGGTATAATTATATAGTTGTCCTTGTTCGAATCAATTGTTGCCATCGCCGAGATAATTAGATAGACGGTTCTCTTCTAATCCATTTAGAATGTACACCTTTTGATGACATCTGTCATTTCGAATGGTTAATGATGGTTCATTTCACTCGCATTCCATGATACACTTTTTTAATAAAAAAAAAAATAATAATAATCACTCTCCATCAAGTGTTAAAATGTTTTCAGAAACGGAATTAAATACGGTCTTGTAGTTTGCGAGTCCCTCATCATATATTATATCCATTTCATCACTCTTAACCACAACGACCGTGGAGCATCGTTCAACTAGAAATCACTAGTATGAAACTTTGCAATCCAATTATGATACATTCGATTACCTTCTTCACAGACAGCATAATCTTGTTTTCTGGTCGGGTCTGTTTTTAAATTAAAATGCACTATGTACTTTTTTTAATGCAGTTAAAAACTAAGCAACTAATGCCAACTAACGACAAAAACAAATCGAACTTTTTTTCTAACAAAAATATATTTACATATATTTCCTTTCATTGGTTTTTATGCTGAAAAATATTCATGTTCTATAAAAAAAATTTTACTTTAAATAGAAAACTACAATAATACATGCTAATGTTTAGTACGTATCCACCATAGATACACACTACTAAAGATATAAAGATGTAGAAAAAAACTCTGTTTTCATGGTTACAACGTGAAATCAAAGTTCTTTCGCACTTTTTTATTCGGCTCCCCAAAGCCAAGATGAAATGTGTGTAAAAGCTTAGATCACATTTTCCTAAGTGACAATTTTGTTGGATATTTGTTCACTTATTTTCGAAATCACCTTTTTAATTATTTTTATACCTCCCCAATCCAGACCACCATTATTGTTCCCTCTCTTTGAACATCTCAACTTCGGTTTATTCAAATCAATGAATACAGTAATAAGTGCATTATTTATATTTGTGTATTAATTTCATTGGTATCACTGAATTTAATATGGATTAATTAACTTAAATGCTGTAATTTATTTACCAAAACCGTTCTTTTTCTTAATTGGAAATCGGTTAGGAATTGAAAAGTCGATATTTTTTCTGTTGGTATGAAATAATGTCTAAAACTTGTCAACTCTAACTTTTCAAAACATTCACTTTGTCAGATTCAAATTAACACGACGGGTAAAAAAATAGCTGAAACCAGATATATATATATATATATATATATATATATATATATATATATATATATTTGCAGAAAAACAAATTGAGACTAATCATAGACTGGTAAGCTGACATTACAGTACAAAGCTTGTTTTGTTCATTTTTTGTTTTATTTTTTTCTTGGCATCTGTTTGTGGCACACATAACAACGTGTAAGAGTTATTGTTTCGTAACAAACAAATTTCAGTTTCAAGATTTTATGGTATTTTAATTAACTAGGAAAACCCGATTTTCTACTAATGTTCGCGAAAATAGTCTTGTAGCATTAAGAAGTTGTTGTAGTGGGGCTTTTCGTACAAATACTTAAATCAACACACTGCCGTTTTTTGGGGGTTTTTTTTGGTATTTTTGTTGTTGTTTTTTTTTTTTTTTTTTTTTAGATTAAAAACAACCTTTAAGAATTGGTTTCTTTAGTATATGTTTGTTTATTGCTTTTAAGTGCCAAATTAAAAATAAAACTTCCCTATAAGGTTTAAAACAGTCGATCATCGATAATTCACTATCAATAATCACAGAAAACTATTTGCTCGTATAAATGTAAGTTGGACATTCTTTCGTCATTGATTTTTCTGTATTTTATGTAACGTCGATGTCCTTGACAATTTTTGTTGTTCCTTCTAGCGATAACAGTATTCTCAATGTTCAATATGCCGATTATTTCATTCACAGAAGTATTGAAAATATTGTGTAAAAACACCTGCAAGCTATAAGAATCCATATGAAATACAAATCAATGTTTTTTAGATTTTTAGCTCGATGTCTGCATTATACAAAAATATTACTCAAATCTAAAAACCAAAAATGTTCTTCCTATTCTTGAATATTTTTCTCTTTACTTTATTTTTTATACTGTTTCATGTTCCACTATTATTTCTGGTATAAGTAACTTTCCAATCGAAATGTATCCGTTTGGTAGATTGTCTTTTATTGGAATGAAAATGACTGTTAGTAAACAATTAAAACTTTAGAAAATGCTAATGCTCTCATATCAGGTATCGAGGAGACATTTTAAACAATGTATCACACTATTTTCATTTTCTTTTTATAAGCCGTAAAAAATAAGTTTAAATGAATCCTAAATAAGATTTTTTTTTTTTTTTTTTTTAAATGATTTCCTCAGTTGAACTAAAATTTGATCTTGAGTATTCAATGTAATAAAATGATTTTGCGTGTAAAATTCAAATTTTGTATAAAGGTAATTTGTTTCTTTATGATTACTTGTTGCAATCTCAAAAACCGTTACAGAATGTCACAACAATGTGATCGTCACACACTCGAATTAATTGAAATAAAACATATATACACAAATTCAACGTTCTTCTGTCTTCAGCTAATCAGCCGAGAAAATGCTTTATTGGTTTATTATAAAGATCATTTTTTAGATAAAAGCTAACCAAAAGATTTCGTTATCTAAAGTAAATTGTAAGAGTTCCTAAAATAACAACGTAATTCAATAAATTAAATATAAATTAGGTACAAAACGTTAATAATATATTTTAAATGGCTAAGAATTTGAAAAAATATTGATATTTGAAAGAAATTAAATAAAACGCAAAAACTAATATGCTCTTCATATTCCAATGTTAAAAGATGATCTGATTTGCAAGTGTTTACAAAAAAAATAGTAAAATAAAATCGAATTCAAACAGATCGTTCGACTGGAGTACTGTAGATTTTATTTGTGTTATGTCATAAGTCTTAGAGGGATTCACTATGGAAGAACCTCTCCCATTATACGTACCAGTTTTGTCAGGACTCTTCCGCTTTAAGGATCCTGTCCCATCTATCAGAAATCGATTATTTTATGTATTTCAGTCCTGAAGTTTATGGGGCTTGGGGTCATAACTAAACCTAAAATAAAAATTAACATTTCTTCTGGTTAAAATTTATGGTAAACTTACCTATAATTGGATCTTAAATATCAGTGTTGGACAAAGATGAAAAGTTTCACGAGGATGGGTAAATTTTTGTCTGGAATATAAAAAGTGTGTACCCTTTATTTTATTTTTTTTGGGGGGGGTTACATTTTACTCGATTCCTTATTCTGATTTAATACGTATTCTCTGCTTGAATAAGGCAGAACTTTCAGTTATGCAATGATAGTTCGCAAAAGACTTGGTGCTAACTACCTCTCTAGCCCCTTTTTTGTGGTGGGGGTGGAAGGGATAAAAATTGACATGTAGTACTGTATCTTAGATTCGGGGGTGGATGAGCCCCTAGCGCCGACACTGATGCGCAATAGCTTAACCTGAACAAAGAGCCATTGATCGCTACTAAATATAAGTCTTTCACCAATATTGTGATGTATCCACTCTCGTATTTTCATTTTTTTTCTTTCAGTACCAGAATTAAATTCAAGTTAGTGTTAATGCATTTTTAACTAAGAATGCTTTGTCGAAATTTGAATAAAGTTAAACAAAATAGTCTTTCTTCGCTAATAGCTCATTGTGATGCCATTTTTACAGATTTTGTAAGGAAATGTGATGGCATTGATATGTAGTTTACTCTGAATGAAATAACTATAATTCCCTATTTAAAATTTTCGAAATTATTTAAATTTATTGAAAAAAATCTTTTCAAATGTTAAAAAGCTTTTAATAAAAGCTGATCACTTACAGAAATTTTTAAAATAAATATTTTTTTAATTATTTTTAAATAATGTCAATGTTTTTAACCTTATTTGTATCCAATATTTTATTTATTGAACGAAGAATATTTTTAAGTACGAATATTTTTAAGTACTGTGCTAATATCAGTGTTTTTTAGTAAGCTTAGTTTACAAGGCGGCAATAACAGGGCGCCTATTGGCGGCGGCGGGGGGGGGGGTGTCGAATTCACTGTTAACGAACTAGTCTGTTCGTTGTACTTGTTTGTTAAGCACTACTTTCTTCTGGTCTTGACGCATAATATGTAAATTAAAGGTAAAGGTAACATTTTCTCGCTAGATTTTCTTAGTTCTTTTAAAGTGAACTAAATGAGTTCATTTTAAATAAAACCTACCTAACTTAAAACGGCTTGCACGCACACACCGACACACACTCACTATATGAACAATATCCATGGAAACTCATACACATGCTGTACGCATAAAATGTTTATTTCGCAATATTCGTTTATTTTCGAAATTATTTCTTTCCTCAAATGTAGATGGCACTTTTTAATTTATTTTATTTATCTGGGCAAGCGTATGCAATATTAAAACTTTCATTCAGTATGGTACAATGAAAATACAGAGGAAAATTATTATGCTCTTACAAAAAGGTAAATTAAATATCTGCTTTTCTTAAAAATCGGCATTTGGCTCTACCCGACCGTAAGCCTTTACTGATGGCTTAGCTTTTCACAGAAATTCTCGTAGAAATGATATTTACAACAAACATTTCCTTAAAAAAATAAAAGCATCTATTATACAACATTTTTCCAAGTAATATTTTAATGCGTTCACAATCAAAAGACAGTTTTAAAAATGAATATATCCAATAATTTACTATAAAATTAAAAATATATTTGAAAGCATAAAATAGTTGAGTAGCTTTAGTTACAAATGTATGAGAGATGCCAAGAAAACTGGAATTATTTTATTTTACTTAATACGTTTTTAATGCAAATTTCTATCAATTCCTTCAGCTGGCACTTGGTATTCTCGTTTCGTAAGCACACACGGTATCTTCTATATCGTGCAATGTTAGGGAAATTTGTCAAAAATTTCTACATTAAAGAAAAAGTAAATATATGTTATTACAATCTTGATACGAAGTATGTACAACGACGGACTTTAAAAAACCCCGAAAAACTCATTAAATAATGTAAATGACTTCTTTGAAGTTAATTTTTGGTTTTATTGTGAATACTTGAATTGCGTAAAACTAATCCATAAAAAAGAAAAATTAATCTTTATATATATATATATATATATAGAGAGAGAGAGAGAGGGTTTTTTTTTTTTTTTTTAGGAATTTTTAAAACATCGAACTACAATTATTTTGTTTCAAAGTAAATTTAAGGATTAATTAACTGGGTTTTCTAAAAGTAATGATTACTTTTGCTTAAAACATGAAAATAACGTTTATTTAAGCCTATGAACTATCAACAACAGTAGTCTTACTACCTACAATTTAGAAAGTGGTATTATTTAAGGTCAAAAATAAATGCTTTAACCAATAGTTTAAGAAGATAATTTTTTCTAGATACTTTTATGAAACTTAGTAGAATTAATTTTATTTTTTATACTACAATAATTATAAAGAATAATTAAAAACCAATTAAACGATACTTGTGAGTATTCATTGCTTTTATTTTTTTTATTGTTTTCATGATCTCATAAAATATTTGATTGCACAAGTGCAATCAAATATTTTATTGTGAGGTCAATTTTCAATTATTCTGATTTTAAAATTAAGTGAACAAAAAAAATGATAAAGACTTATTGAATTGATACTGTTGATTGCAACTAAAGAATTATTTTCTTTTTGAACTTGAACAAAAAATAAAATTATTAAAAAAATAAAATTTTGTTACAAACATCAACAGGATGCATTTCAAAGTCGCGCTGAAAAAATACAAGTATGATTTTTTTAAAAGATAAATATGGATTTTTTTCTTGCCAAATCGGAAAATAAAATGTTTTATTAAAATTATGCAAGCACCAACTTTCAAAAATATTATTGTTTTAGTTTTATTGAATATTTTTTGTAAAGTTCGGGACGAATTTTCAGTACATGACACTTTACGCACTTTTTTTTTTTTTTTTCTTTTTTTACTGAAATAACAGTGATTTTTCTGGAACACCCTCCCCCACTTAAAAAGTACACACAAGATTTCGAAAAGAGCGGGTGTGAAACACAACCCCCTAAATATTTCCACAAAATTCTCTAATAAAATAACTTATTCAATATGCAATTCATTCATTAATGAATAAATAAGTATTTAAAGGTTGGCTTAAATCGAACAATTCCGTTTGTCTTTTCTTTCTTTTATTTCGGAAAAAAACTCAAAAGGCATCAGTTTTTTTTTTTTAACTTTTGTAATATAAAGATAGCTTCACATTTCAACATCAATTTAAGATACTGTTAAAAAGCCTTTAAATTTACAAGTGCATGCGTACCTGTTCCCTCACTTCTTTTTTAAATAATAATTTAACATTTCCTATCACTTAATGACTATATAAAACAGCAATACACAAAACAAACGTATGTGTATGCACACGCCCGATGACCAATTCTGTTTTTCAACGTCAAAAAGAATGGATTGTTATAAAATTTTAAATGTGCGTAATCCCAATATAAAAAATATATAAGCTATTTATCACTTTTTATTTGTAAAATAATCTTTTAAATTTTGTATGCATAAAAGGTAGTTGCTTTCAAAATCATGCACACATACGATACGTGAAAAAAATCGATACCTCCTGTTTAAATATTTAACAAAAATCAGTGAATTATCGAATTTCAATGAAATTTTCAACATTTATTCATTAATGAATGACTGAACATGCGGAATATTGTTTTTATTTTTTTAAGTTTGTAGAAATATTTTTCAGGTCCATAGCTAATCCGTACTTCTAGTGAATCTTGGATGTTAAGTTTTACATTTCCATAAATCTAAATTCCCGAAGATTTATCATGAAAATCAAATTATTATGGAGAATGAACAATTCAGAAATGTGGTCCAAAACCATAAGAAAAGAATTCAGAATTAATTATGTAGCGTTGCTGATGACTATTTTTAATCATTTCAAGTAAGGCGATAAAGTCGCTAAGACGCAAGAGGATACTAAAAGTCAAATAAACTGAGAAAACGTTACGGAGGAGAAAGGAATATAAAAAGAACATAATTCAAGGATACAGAATAGATGATTGACGTGACGCTTCAATCGTCGAAGATTGTTGTTGACAGGAAAGCAAGAAGCTGAAAGAGAGTATCACAGGCAAAGAGTGCGAAAGAAGAAACCATTAGGAAGAGAACTTACGATTACAATTAATAATTTCATCATTATTAGAACTAGTTGCCAAATTCGCGCACTCTCATACAATGTCATGTGTATATATATATATATAATGTGTGTGTAATGTTGACAGGTATCCTCGAATACGAGAAGCAAGTCATTAATTACTTAATCATAGGAAATGGTTTAAATCCAACAAATATTTAATATATTTTCTGTTTTATAGATACACTTGAGTAAATGTCGTTTTCTTTAATTAAACAGTATTAAAAAAGGTCTGTAAATGTAATTAATATGTTTAATTAAAGAACAAAGCATTTACTTGAATAAACGCATCCATAAAAGAAAATGAGGTATAAAAAAGAATATATTGTGTATATATGTAATATATATCTATATCTATATATATCTATATATGTCTATATATATATTATACTAAGCTGAAATTTGATTCTTTGACCGCTTAGAATGAAGTTTTAAAGGTTTACTTACGGTAAGAATATACATAAATGATCATATTATTTATATTATGTAATTTTCTTGGATTTGCAATGTCAGTGGATCCTTACGTTAAAAAATATTACAAAATGTAAAAAAATAAATAAATAAATAAAATTCTAATTGACATCACTATACAAAAGGGGCGTTTTGTTGCTCTCTAAATATCAAAATGAACAAAAAAAAATAACAAACCTGGTTTATCCATTCAATTTTTGCTCAAAAAAATCTCTTAAAGTTTTGTTTATATTTTATTCATTTAATTTTCTTTCAACCATATTTTTGAAAATTTTTGTTTATTCAAAATTTTCCAAATAAACCCAGTTGTTTTTTTAAGATTCGTTCAATAACTTATTATTGATAAAATACTATTTTTCCAATATCTATCTATAAATATGGGATAAAGATGAGGACAATTCCGAAAAATGTTTAATTTAAATCATAAATATCATCTCACAATAATTGACAGATAAAACAAATCCAGACTCGTTGTAATAAAATATGGCGACGAAAAAAGGACTGTCTCTTTAATTTTATTTACGAAAATTTTTTCATTTCAAAATATTGACAGTAGAATATAATCGAAGGTTTCAAACTAAATTCTCAATGGCGACGAAGATGAGGACAATCAAAATACCGAAATAAATTTTACATGGAGAAATCTTTGGCCTTTTCAGATATGATATTTTAAACTTAAATAAAATTTAGTTTTTGAAGATGAGGACACAGTTAATAATTCCAAGTTATATATTAATATTTGTTTCTCAGAAAAAAAATTAACCAGGCTTTACGTTTGATTAAATTTTGACGAAAATGAGTCATTGGTCCGGAATAATTTGTTTATTTAACTATATTTTATTTAAATTAATTTTTGAAAAAATAAGGCTTGTTATATTTTTTTGCTTTAATAAAACTTTAAAATTATTTCTTATTTATAGATTAAAAAAAAAAAAATTGTAAATTGGCCAAAAAATTGACCTCAAATTTAATTCCATATTCATTTCATTTAATTGTTGTATGCTCCAGTCTCTATAGGATATCCTATATTTTAGTTTTACCGGACGATCTATTTTAACTAACAGACACTCAGAATAAATTCGTTTGAATAAAAAAAAAAATCTTTTGTTAAATAATTGGTTTAGATATTCTTCTTTTAAATTTACTTTGTTGTTTTAATATTCATTTTTTTAAACTTACGCTTTTATTTACTATAGAAGAAACGCTGTGTTGCCCAGCTCTATATATGATTTGCGTGGAAAAAGTAAATGATGAAATGGAAAATAATCATTGTAACATCCTTCAAAGTCTAATCAGAGTTAAAATAATGTTCTTACGTTTATGGAATTGTATTTACCCATTATAAAGAGAATTACCACTAAATATATTTTTTAAAAAATGTCAGTATCGAACAGACATTGAAAGGAATGCTACTTTCGATGAAACAATATTAATCCAATGTCTATATCTAGCTGTGGGTATAGATAATTTATTTTCGTACGTACCCGCATTCAGTTACATAATTTTATTCCGTTATACACAACAGTTTAAAC
>CAHIKZ030001961.1:367500-370000 GCA_903632075.3 Acanthosepion pharaonis | reverse complement strand
TAATATAAAAATACATAAAATTATAATTTTAAAGATATTCATATTGAAAATTTTCGAAAAATTAAAAATAGAGTACTTCAGTACAAAATATACAATTCATAAGTCAAACCCTAAGTTCATATTCATTTCGAATAATAGTATTACATAGTCAGCTGATATATGTCGTCTCCAATAATGTTGGCTTTGATCCGATGGAAGAGTCATTAGCCAAAGAAAATAAAATGTTGGCCAGTCCAGTTGTTAATATATTCACCCAGTTGTGTCGGCAGCCATTTTGGCTATGTGGTGTTAGTGGAAGGAATCTCTGAATAAGAAGATTTTTCATAAAATCGTTTCTGTGCCGACCCAGGGGAAAAATAGAAAAACTTGTCAAGGCAAATCCTTTAAAAGTAGATGAAATGTGGAGGCATTGGTTAGTGACGTAAAAAAGTCCCTAAAGAATGTTCGGTGATTGTGCGAAATACACAATAAATTATCAAAAAAAGTTAAACAGGTAATATAAAACCCCCAGCCGAAGAAAGGCGGGAAAAGGAGAAACGATATGAACGAAAAGGATTAATGAATATTTAAAATTTGAAAAAGAATGTATTAAAGAAGGAAAAGATTCCACAAAAGACATATAAGATGTTGAACAAATTCATTATTTAAAATATTCGAACTATTGTTTTTCAAATTTGTGAGGATAGGATTTTGCAACGAGATGAAACAGATGTATTTAACCATTAAATTCTTCAGGTTAGTTGGAATTTTAAGGCTGGAACCTGTTGAATACGTGCCATGTTTTATATATGGTTAGAAAAGAATATCTCCTGTTAATTTCCCTCTGAATGTTCTCCAAGCCTTATCCGGGTATTGAACTCACATTCTTTTTAAACACAAATCTAACAAACGTTTTTATCCACTGTGCCATGTTTCCTTGAAGACACATGAAGAAAGAGAACAGAGTTCAATGCCCGGTCAAGGAAGTGGAGAATTTTCAGAGGGAAATTAACAGAGATAACTGATAACTGACATCCATCAAACATGGCACGTGAGCGAAATAAAGGGTTCAGTTCAAAATTCCAACCAACTGAAGAAGGCCGGGTAAACGGCCGAAAAGTTGTAATAAATATGGCGACAAAGCTGAGGACACATATGAATAATGTAAATAATTTATATAATACCTCATCTCAGAAATATAGACAGACTTTGAACAAATTCATATAAAAAAAACAAAAAGACTGAGAAAGAAAAAATCAGAGAAAAGGTACGCGAAACAATAAAAAATGAATGAACTGGAATGTGAATAACTAAACAAGAAAAATTATATAACATGAAGAAATGAGAAAAATATACTGTCTTAAAATAATCAAATCATTGTATTTTATTAAAGATGACTTCCTGAAATATAGTCAGTAGCTTCTAAAGACGTCTTTTTAATAAAGAAACTTTCCTGCTATCATCAAATGTATCTAATAACAGCAAAAATCTAAACCCCACATCTAGGAAAAATATCATCATTTATCCCTTAAAGCTATATTTTTGTTTTAGTCGGAATCAACCCCAAGTGTTACAGGAATGCTACTAAAACACAAAAAGATTGCAGGTGGGAAAATTAGAACAGAAACATTAATGATGGGCAGAAAAAGAGTAAAAGGAGGATAGAACATAGCAATTAGCATTGCATTTAAATTTTTGCAGATTAAAGTTGCCTGGAAAACAGGGAAGGAAAAAAAACCAATAGCAAGAGGTTATTTCTTTTAAGGTGTTAAAGTGAAGTTAGGTGAAGAATGAATCTATTGAATGAGTCTATATAATAAGTCTTTAGAATAAGTTCATAGAATGAGTCCACAGAATCCTATCAAATGTGTCCATATAATCAGTCTATAGAATAAGTCTATAGAATATTCATTAAAAATGATTCCATTGACAACTGTATTTTTTTTCAAATTATTTTCTCGACCTCATTTTTTTTAACTGACACATTTTTCTGCTTTTGAAAAAAATTCACGTTAAGATATATTTTTCATAACTTTTTTTTCTTTTCATTTCTATGGAATGGTTTTAATGCACATCGCAATAAATCCAAGAAAAACATCATTCAGTTTGAGAATAAATCGTTAAATGAGATTAGTTTTTCGTTTCCTTCTTGTTCAGACAACTCTAGAGTAAATTGATGTTGACTAGTTATGGAACTGTTGCAGAGGGTATGACCAATGTATTAATATAAAATAGAACCATTGATATATCTGCAGAACCATTCATATATTGAGATGTAAAATGATCTGATCGACGGTATTCAAAAATTGTATGGCAGGCAGGCAGTCATTATTAACCCATGTTTAATATATTCTAACTTATTATGTTCCATTCAGAAGACGTAAAACTACATTCGACGGTCAGATCGAATCAAAGAACGTAAGAGTTTCTGAATTTGACAGATAAACATTGATCACTAATTTAGCATAGTTTACTGGTTAAAAAAACATGTATATTTTTGTCATTATTGTCTTAATATGCT
>CAHIKZ030001961.1:357500-362500 GCA_903632075.3 Acanthosepion pharaonis | reverse complement strand
GATATCTTTTATTTGTTTAATAAGAAGGATTTTTATTAAATTTTTTAAGAAATTTTTTTATTTTACTTCAAGAAGTTTTATTTTCTGTTTCAACTTTTTTTAAATTTTTTATTTTAGTAGATTTTTATTTGAATAAATTTCTGAGTTTTTATTTTATATATATATTGTTTTTTAAAATAAATTTTTATAAATTTTTTCTGATCAAATTTATTTTGTAAAATAAACAATTTATCGTTTTTTCCTTTTAAATGGTTCAACTTTAGTTACATTGAAATTTTTTTTTTTTCTATTTGTTTTTGGTTTTCATAAATTGCAAATATATTTTTAGAAAAATAATTATAAACTTTTTTGAAAAAAAATGAATTAATTTAAATATAAATATATCTAAATATAATAAATTTTATCTATGATTTGATTCCTATAAATTAAAAAAAATAAAATAACATTGGTGATATAAATTTTCAGGTATTTTTGGAATTTATAAAAAGTCCTTTCTTTTTTTTTAATATATTCAAATATTATTATCTAAAATATTTTAGAGTTTCCTTTCAAAAAACAAACATTTTGGTTTGTTTTTCTTTACAATAATATTAATGATTTTATAATTAACTGATAAAAAACATTTATAAATTATTATTTGATTTATTTTAATTAAAAAAAAAAAATGATATGATCAAAAATTATTATAAAAATTGTTTATTGTTGAAATTTTTTTGATTTTAAATATTTATTTTTTAAAAAGTTTATATAAATGTGCTAAATATGTTTTTGGAGAAATTAAAATTAACAAAGTAAAATATTTTTTATTTTTTAATTTTTAAATTGTTTATGATTGTTTACATTTTGTAAAAATTGAAAAGAATTAAAATAAATAAATTCAAAAAACAAACCATAAAAAATTTATTAAATTTTTAATTTAATAAAATTTTAACTTTAAAAAAATTTTGGACTCGGAATTTCTGAAAAAAATTAGTTAAATTTTATTTCTGTAACAAATGAAAAATTTTTAAAACTATTTTTCTTTTTTCACTCTTTTTTGTAAAAGAAACAAAATTTATAAAATATAATTGTTGGTTTAATATTATATATATATAAATTATTTTTATATTTATTTTTTTTAATATATTAACAAACTAAATATTTTTTTTTTTAAATATTTAAATTTTATAATTTAAATGAAATATATCTAAATTTCAAATTTAAAATAAAAATTAAATTTTTTTTAAATTTATTCATTTAAAAGTCATTGTTGAAATATTTATAAAAAATAAATTTTATTCTAGTTAAATTTTTGATTTAAAATTTTCATCTCTTAATTTTTTGAAAACAAAATTAAAAAAAAGGTATTTAAAAAAAAAAAATTTTTTATTTAAAAAAATTTTGAAAGACAAAATTTGAAATACAAAAAAATTAAAATAAGGTTTTTAACATTTATATAAATTTATTTAAAAAATATGTTGCTGGATAAATTTTTAATTATAAAAAATATAATTTTAAAAATGTTTTTTCAAAAAAAATATATAAATCAGTGATTCCATTATTCATATTTAACATAAAAATAAGAAAAGATATAAATTAACATTTTTTTTGGATATTTGAAAAATGAAAATATTTTAAAAATTTTAAACTTTAAAATTTTTTGGTCCAAAATAGAATCTATAAACAATATTTGTGTCTTTATTTTTTTTGATATTTTTTTCAAACATTTAAAGATATTTATAAATTGTTAATTTTGCATTTAAAACATTAATATAGGCTTAGATTATATAATTTCGATTTTTATAAATATTTAATAAATTATTAAATTCAAATTTTTAAGAAACAAATATTTCTGAAAAATTTTCACATTTTTTTTTTTTTTTTTTTTAAATTCATCCAATAAAATAAATATCTGATGCAAAAAATGATATTGTTTTTTGAAGAAAAAAAAAAAAAATAATTTAAATTTTTTAAAATATTTATTGATTATTATTATTTTTTTAAAAATTTTTATAAATATATTTATTTATTTTTTTTTTAATATATTTAAAATTTTTTAATTTTTTTTATTATATTTTGTAATGAAAATAGTTCCCATTTTTTATTTTTTATGAATTTTATTATCCATTGATATTTTATGAATTCTTATGTTTTTTTTTTTTTTGAGAAATTTATTTTTTTTCATTTTATAAAAATTTGGTAAATAAAAATTTAAAAATTTTTTAATTTAATTATTTAATTAAAAAGTTTTTTATTTTTTAAATATTCAAATTTTAATTATTTTCTATATATAAATTTATTTTAAATAATATTTTTTTTATTTTTCTAAAAAATAATTATATATATATATATTATAATATAATTTTATTTTTTTAAATAATATTTATATTAGGAAATATAAAAATGAAAATTTTCTTTTTATTTTTTTTTTAAAATTTTTTTTAAATTTTAAATTTCAAGAATTTTAATTTAAATCTTTACATAACAATTAAAAATTGATAAACATTGGTAAAATCAAACTAAAACATCCAACATAAAAATTCATATTTTTTTTCTTCTTTATATTTTATCAAATTTATATATATATATAAACAAATAAATATTTTTTTTTTTACTAATTGATAATAAAAAAAAATTCCTTTTATTTTAATAATTTATTTGAATAAATCATCTAAGTTTAATTTAATTTAAAATGCAAAATATATAAATATATTAAATAAAATAAAATTTTAAACAAATTTTATTTATATTTATTTTTTTCAAAATGAAAATTTATTATATATTTATATATAATTATTTATTTTATATATATATTATATTTTAATGTATAAAATGAAAAAAGGAATTTATTTTTACTGATAAATTTTCAATTTTGAAAAAATTCATTATTTAATTAAAAGTATATATCATATAAATGATTCAGATTTATTTAGAGAAAGATTTTTTCTAAGAAAATTTAAATTTCAAATATTTAAATGATTTTTACAAAAAAAAAGCATGATAAAATTTGTTTTTAATTAAATAATTATGTTTATATTATTTTTGTTTATTTATATTTATAAATAAAATTTATAAAAATTTTCCAAATTTGCTGTTTATAAAAATAAAGAATCTAGAAAAAAAAAAAATATAAATAATAAATATATAATTAATTTATAGAACAAAAAATTGTTTATGTATTTGCCTGAAAAATAATATAAAAAGAACTTTAAATAAAAAATTTATTTTCTTTTAAAATATATATTTTATTTCTTATATATAAATATGTTTAAATATGTTATTTTGCATATATATTTGAAAAAGGGTTTCTTTTCTTTCAAATGATTTTTTGGAATTTTACATTGTCATATCATATTGATAATATTTTTTGTATGTAATATTTAATAAAAAATATTAATGATTATAATTGATCATTTTTAATTTTGCTTTTATTTCAATCATTGTTTCTGATAAATAAAATAAAATTCTTTGGATAGATATTTTAAGAATATTTTTGATTCCTTTTATAAATATTTTAATTTAAAATCGTTTTTGATATATGAAATATCTCATTTCATTCTAAAATTTTTTTAAAATTTTTTACCTCCAAATAAATATATTTTTACATCAAATTCAAATTTATTTATCCATTTTCAAAGAATTGCAATTAAAAAAAATTTTAAAATTGTTTTAAATATATATATTGAATATTGAAATGTTATTAAAAAATTTTTGATTATTTAAATAATTTTTTTTTGTTAAAATTTATATTTTCATGTTTATTTTCTCATTAAATCAATAAAAAAAATTTTCTTAAAATTTATTTAAAAAATTTTTTTTTTATTTAATAAATGATTTATATATAAGATAATATATTCATTTTATTTCAATAATTCTATTCATTAGATGAAATCCTTTTAAATGTAATTTTGGTTTTAATAAAATTTTTTTTTGAATTTGATTAAAAAATTTTTTTTTTTTACAATTGATTGCTTTTAAAACAAAATTTTAACTGAAAATTTCTTATTCATTGAATTTTGAAAAAAATTCAAGAATAATATATATTGGTTTTATTGGAATATTTGATAAATTTTAGAATGTATTTTTTGTTCATTTTAAACTATTCAGTCAATTCAAAAAATAATATAATTTGTTTTGTTTTTTCTAAAATTTCATTAAAAATTAATGTTTTTTTTTATTAAATTATATTACAACAATCATTCATTCAGATAAATTTAAATTTAAAAAAAATCAAAAATAATAAAATAAAAAAATGAAAATTTTCTGAATTTTAAAATATTTTTTTTTTTTTTTGATTTTAAAAAAAAAAAAAATTTAATTTTGATTGGTGATTGGAATCTAAAAGCTTTTTGTTTTAGAATTTTTTATATATATTAAAAATTGATTTATTTTTAAAAATGTTAACAATGATATATAAAAATATAAATAGAACATTTGTTTATTTATTTTTTATCTATATATAAATAAAAAATATATAATTATATATATTTATAAATATAATTAGAATATTATATATTTTATAATAATTTTTTTTTTTTATTTTTTATATTAACCATAAATTGAATTTATAAATCCAAAAATGAAAACATTAATATATTTTGTTTTATGATTTCATTAAAATTTTAAAATTTTTCCAATTGTAAGAAAAAATTCAAGTGTTTTCTGTTCCATTTTTTTTTATTCATAATCTTTTAAATAAAATAAATAAGATTTGTCATTTAATAAAAATATTGATGAATTAGATATAAATTTAATTTAAATATTCTTTGTCTTAAAAATAATAAAAAGAAAATTTGAAAAAAAAAAATAATTTTTTTATTTAAATCATAAATAAAAAAATCTGTAGAAAAATTTTATCCATATATAAAATAAAAATATAATAAATAATGATTTTTTATAAATGTTTATTTTTTTGAAATTTTTATAAATAATCTTTCTATGAAAAAAAAATATTTTTAAATAATTTTTTTCATATATTTATATATTAATAATTTAAATTTTATATATAAATTTATTTTTTG
>CAHIKZ030001961.1:227500-352500 GCA_903632075.3 Acanthosepion pharaonis | reverse complement strand
TTTTTTTTAATAAATTTTAAATATATATAAATGTGAAATATTAAAATTTTAATAAGTTTTTATTTATTATCATTAAATATTTATAGTAAATATTTCAACTTTAAATGTATATTTTCTTCCGATGTATTAATATTTTTTCAATGATTCCAATTTTTTTTATAAAAATTTGAAAAGATCCTTTTAAATTTTTTTATATTTATTGTTAAAAAATTCTTTTATTTTTTAAAAAAAAAAAACAGAATTAAAATAAATTAAAAAACATTTAAATTTTAAAAAACCAATTTTTTGGAAATAAATTAAAATAAATTTATTTTTAAGTTTTGCTTAAAAAATTTGCCATTTTTTCTTTTTTGTGTAAATTTTAAAATGAAATATAAAACATTTAAATATTTTTCATAATTTAAAAAAAATATTGCCAACCATTGAGAATGACATTAATATTTTTTCTTTTTTTTTTGAAATTTATTTCAATTTTATTTTTTAAATCAATTAAAATAAAAAAGTTTTTTTTTTAATTTACCCAACTTTTAAAAAAAAATATTTTAATTTAAAAAAAAATAAATATTTATATAAATTTTTTTGATCTAAACATGGTCCGGTGATTTCTCATTAATATTTTAAATTTATGTTATATTTATATGTTTTTTTACCGTAAGGTTATTTTAAAACTTTTTTTCTATGTATTTTATAATTATATATTATATATATTATATATGTTTTTTAGATTTTAATATATTTAATATATATCATATATTTATATAAAAAAGAAGGTTTTATTTTATTTTTTATTTTTTTTAAAATAATAAATATTACCTAAAAATATAACATAATTTAAAATTTATAACAAAAAAACGGAAATAAAATAATCATGTATTTATTTAAAAAATAAATAATATCGTCTGGGTTTATTTTTCCAAAATCAATTTCTATAAATATTCATTTTTAAAAATTCGTTTGAAAAAATTTTGACATATTTAAATATAAATTTTATATATATTAGAAAAAGAAAAATATATAAATATCACTGAAATAAATATATAAATGTTCAATAAATCATTATTTCAAATGTTCAATCTAATATCGTATGTCTATTTTGTTAAATCTATTTTTTTTTAAAATATTCAGATTTTTATAAAATATTTTAAACAAAAAAAATTTGTAAAAGATATTTGCAATTTAAGTATGTTCTATTTCTATGCAATATTTATTAAGGAAGGGTTTAATTGGAATAAATTAAGCATGTTATAAAATTAACCATATCATATTTAAATAATTTATATGTCTGTAAATAAAATAAACTGTTGTGTATGATACACCTAATTTTATATAAGTGGAGTACCGACCATATAAATATGGGTTGGTACCGGAAGACGGGGTAAGATTAAGAAATTTTCCAGAGACTCTGCCCGACTGCGATTTAGTCAACCCATTATGCAGGAACAGTCTTCCCAAGAATATACCAAAACTAACTGTAAATATTGTGTACCTTTTCTTTGTTTCAATACATTTTGTTAACGTACATTTTGTGTTGTATTATTATTATTCCATGCTTATTTAAGCTTCAACAAATATAAATATAATATTTAAAAAATAACAAATTATTGATAATGTATTAATTTTTCTTTATCAGTCTATGTAAAAATATCCGAAATCTTTAATTTTATTATTTTATGTAAATAATTAAAATATTGAATATAAAATTTCTGAAATTTTTGTATATAAAAAATTTTAAATATCAATAAGATATTATATTTATAATTTATGTTTTTTTTATGTATTTGTTTATTTGTAGATTACAAAATTTCCTTCAAAAATTTGAAAGATGTTTTATTAAAACATCAAAATAAATTAATTATATATATATATATCTATATTTTAATATTACAATAAATAAAGATAGTTCTTTTTAAAATATTTTTTGTTTTCAAAATATTTGAAGACAAAAAAAACAATAAAATTAAAATTATTTTTCTCTCAACATTAAATTCATTTTATATTTTTTATTATTAAAAATCAAATATTTTTGTGGAATTGCTTTTATAGAAATTACAAAATCTACCAAATAAATAAATAAGCTATTCGATCATTTTTTGTTTTATTTCTATCTTCTTTAAAACAAAGCAAACATCTAGATAATTTTTATTTTAATAAAAAATTTAATTTAAGTTTTCATTTTTTTGAACATTTTTTTAAATTTAATAAATATTTTTGCAATTTTGAATCAATTTCCATAAAAATCCCTCTGCTTTGATTCTTTATTTTTTAAAAAAATTTGCAGGTTAGAGCGTATTGATGAGGTATATTTCAATTTATTTATCCTAATAAATTTTATGTTGATTTAAAATTTTTCTAAATGCTTGCTGAATAACCTATTCGGATATAAAAAATTGATTTTTTTTTTTTTATTTTTAAAAAAAATCAAAATTTCCTTTTGTTATATAAATAAAGAAAAAAATTAAAAAATTTTTTAATGTTATATAACTTAATTCTATTATTTATATATAAAATATTTGGTTTTTTAATTAAAATTCTTTAGAAAATGCACCAACTTTTTATTTCAAATTGATTTTTTTTTAAAATTAGTTCATAAATATATATATTTGATATTATATATATATATATATATAATATATATATTTTGAAATAAATAAAATATAATATTGATAATTAAATTTTCATTTTTTGCTTTCCTTTTAACGTTTTTAAAATTAATATATAATAAATATATATAAATAAATATTTATAGATAAAAAATTATATGTAAATTAAGAACAAATTAAATATATTGAAAAATTTGGTCAATAAAATATTTTATATAAAAGTTTTATTATTTTCAAGATTGTTTAAAATATAAATAATTTTTAAATATTTATTCCTATAATTAATTTTTAATATATTTATTTTTATATTTTTATAAATTATTAAATTTATTTTTATATTAATATATATTATTTTATTTTATATATATTTATATATATATAAAAGAATGTATATTTTATAGATCATTCCAAAAATGTTTAAATTTTTTAAATAATGAAATATTAATATGAAACATATATTGATAAATGAAAATAACATTAAATATTTTTATTATAAAATTGCTTTATAAAACTATTTTCTTTTTTTTTTTAAAAATTTTTAAATATATAATGCAGAAAGAAAATTTCTAAAAAATATCAAAAAAATTTTTTAAGTTTTAAATAATATTATATTTTTAGGTTTTATCTTTTTTTTAAATATATTAATATATTTATTTTCATATTTTGTTTTTTTTTTTTATTTTAAATATGAAATTTATATTTTTATATTTTTCAAAAACTTCTTTATTTAAATATATTTTTTAAATTTTATAATTATTTAAATTTATTTTTTTAATAAATTATTTTTATTATTTTTTTAAAGATTTTATTATTTTTAATATTTTATTTTAAATTTCCTAAAAAAATTTCATATAAATATTTTAATTTTTTATAAGATATATATTTTTATTTATTTTTATTATAAATTATATTTAAAAATTTTGGAAAATATTTTGTTAACATTTTTTTTTTAAAAATGATATTTAAATTTTTAATTTTTTTTTGTATTTTAATTTTAAATTTTTTTTATTTTTTAAAAATTTTTTTTTTTTTGTATAATTTTTTTTTTTATAAAATTTTTAAAAAATGTTATATATATATAAAAAATAAAAATAACCAAAAAAAAAACATAAATTAAATATTTTTTTCATTTTTTTTTATTTTTGAAATGTCAAAATACTAAAAATTTTTTTTAACCATTTAAATATAATGTTTTTTTATATAATATGTTTTATTCAAATATTATTTATTTTAAAAAAATTAATATTTTTTTTTTAAGTTTTATGAATTTATTTTAAATATTTTAATAAATAAAATTTTTGAATTTTTTGTGTAATATGTTTTTTAAAAAATATTTTTTTTTTGTTAATATATATTAAAATATTTAATATATAAATTTTATATTTTTAATTTTTATAAAATTTCAAAATTAATAATCAAAATAAAAACAAAAAATTTTTAAAAATTTTTTGATTTTTGAAATTATTTATATATAATGTTTAAAAATATCAAATTTTTAATTTTAAAAATTGTTTAAAATTCTTTAAAAAAAAAAAATATTATTAATTTCATTTTATTTTAAAAATTTTTTACATTTAATAAAAAATTTTAGTCCATTGATCATTCAATATTTGAAATGTTTTTTTTTTCTAACTTTTTTTTTTTTCAGACATTTTTTTTAATTTAATTGGGTAAAAAAATATTCAAAATATGAAAAAATTTTTGGTTAAACACAAAATTTATTCTCTTTTTAAAATAATAATAAAAATAAAAAAATTTTTTATTTATTTTATTTTTTTAACTTTATTTTTTTTAAAATTTTTTTTTGATTTGATAAATAAAAATTGCAATTTATTTTTCTATTTATTCTTTAATATTTATTAAAATTTTTTCATTTTTGAAACATTTAAAAAAAATTTTTGTTTTATTAAAAATTTTTTTTTTTGATTGAAAAATTTGGGTGGGAAAAAATTTTTGAAAAAAAAAAAAAAAAATTGAAATTAGAAATTCAATCTTTTTTTTTTTTAAAAAATTAATATTTTTTTTATAATTTAATAATTGTTTTTATTTTAATTTTTATTTTTTTCAAATTTTTAAATTTCAAAAATTAAAAAATAAATTTTTAAATAAAAATATCAATAAATTTTGAAATATTAAAATTTGATCTTACTTAAATTTTTTACTTTTTATTTTTTAATTTTTTTGAAAATAAATTTAATATAATTGATAAAAAAAAAAATAAATTTTTTATTTTTTTTTTATTGAATCTTTTTCAATTTTTTTTAATTTGATTTTTTTTTTTTTTTTTTTTGAAATTTTTGATAAAATTTGAATTTTTAAATTTTTATAAAAATTAAAAAATATTAACTTTTTTTTTTTTTCATTTAAAATAAAGATTAAAAAAAACATATAAAAAAATTTCATTCAAATTTTCAAAAAAAAAAATTTTTAAAAAATATTGTCCATTATTCTTAAAATTTTTTGAAAATTAATAAAAAATTTTTTTATGATATTTATAATGGAAATTTTGATTTAAAAATTTTTTTTTTATTACTATTTAAAAATTTAAATATTTTTTAAATCTAAAATTAATAATTTAATAAAAAAAATTTTTAAAATGATTTTTTTTTGAATAGTTTAATTTAAAAGAAAATCATTATTAAAAATTTTTTTATTTAAAAAAAATTTTTTTTAAATTTTTTATTTCTATTTTTAAAAATATTTGCCAAAAAAATGTAAAATTTTAAAAACAAAGTATGTTTCAAAAAATAAAAAATAATTGAAAAAAAAATTCAAGAAAAATTTTTCTTTTATTTTAAAAAACAAAAATTTTTTTTTTTTAAAAATTTTTTAAAAAAAAATATAATTTTTTTTATAATTTTATCATTTTTTGTTTTTCAATTTTTTTGAAAAAAATTTAAAAAAAAATAAAATCAAAAAAAAATTTCAAAAATTTTTCAAAAAATTGTGTTAATTTAAAACAATTTTTAAAAAAAAAATTCATAAATTAAAAATGATTTTTTTTTTTAAATTTTCATTTTGAGAAAATTTAAGTAATTTTTATATATATTTTTTAATTAAAAAAAAATTATTTCATCTAATAAAAAAAAAAAATGATTTTTTATTTTTTTAAATTTTTTTTTTTTTTTTTTTAAAATTTAAAATAAAATTTTTAAAAAAAATTAAAAAAACTTAAAATAAAATTTTGGTCAAAATATGTTAAAAATGTTTTTTGAATTTTTTATTTTTAATTTAAAAATTTTTTTTCTCTGAATTTTTTTTTTTTCTTTTTCTTTTTTTTTTCTTTTTTTTTTTTTTTTTTTTTAAATTTTTTTTTTTAAAATTTTTTTTTTGAAAAAATCTTTTTTTTAAATCAATACATTTTTTTTTGAAAAACACATTTTTTTTTTTTTTTTTTTTTTCATATTTTTAATAAAAATTTTTTCTCTAGTTTTTTTTCATTTTTTTTCTTTCTTTTTAAATTTAAATTTTTTGTTTTTTTTTCATTTTAATTTTCTTTCTAAATTTATTTATTTTTTTTTAATTATTTTTTTTTTTTATTTTTTTTTTAAATATATATTTTCATAAATTTTTTTTTTTTTTTTTTTTTTTTCATTTTTTTTTTTTTTTTTTGGGAAATTATTTTTGTTGAAAAAATAATTTTATTCATTTTCAACATTTAAAATTTTTATTTATACTTTAAAAAAAAATTTATCAAAAATAAAATTTAAAACTAAAAAAAAAAAATTTTTAAAATTATAATTTTAAAATGAAGTTTTAATTTAAAATAATTTTTTTAAAAAGAATAAAATTAAAAATCTGTTTTTTTAATTTTTTTTTATTTAATAAGAATGGAATTTAATTTTTCCATAAAAAAAAAAAAAAAAATTAAAAAATTTAAAAAATTTTTTTTTTTCAGAAATAAAATTTTTTTTTTTTTTATTTTTAAGTTTATTTTCTAATTTTCAAAAAAAAATTGCTTTTTTTAAATATAAATTTTTTTTAAAAAAAAATTTGTTTTTAAATTTAAAAAGGTATTATTTATTAAACTATTTGTTTGATTAAAAAATTTATTTTTTGGGCATTAGTTTTAAAACTTTTTTTTTTTTTTTTATTTTAACGATGAAAATTATTTATTTCATTTCTTTTCATCTTCAAAAATTTTTCATTTCTGAAATTTAAATTTTAATTTGGAAAATATTTTATTAAAATATTAAATCTTCAATTTTTCCACATTTCATAAATGAATGTGAAATATAAAATATAAATTTTTTTTATCATTTTTAAATTTTGAAATTAAGAAATGAAATTTTGTAGAAATCTGAAAATATTGATGTCATTTTTTAAAAAGTAAATTTTAATAAAAAATTAAATCCAAAAGAAATTTTTTTAGTTGATGTTTTTTGATTGAAAAGAATGTTTAAGATTTTTATAAAGATTCTTTATTTAATATTAAACAAAATTTTTTTTTTTGAAAATTGTTTTATATATATTTATAAAGGTACCTCCATGAAATCGCTAAAAAAAAAAGCATAGCTTGATGAAAAAGACGCCAACCTTGCCGAAAACAAAATTTTATTGTCTAAATGCTTATGTTATTATTAAGAGGAAAGACCAAAGTTTTTTTAATTATTTTTTAAAAAATTTTCCTTTTTTTAGAACATTCTAAATTTTGATTAAAAAAACCTTTTTTCTATTTGTATCAGCGGAACTAGTAAATAACATAGACAATTTTTAGCACGTTTTTTTTTTTTATGACACATTAATTTGAAAAATCGTGCAAAAATAGAAATAATTATCGGATGTTAATGAAACTTTCAGGAACTATTCACAGATGATCGAAATTATTATAAATATGTTTTTTTTGAAAGTCATGGTAGAAATATTTTTTTTTAAAATATTTATTACCCCCCCCCCCATAACTAATTTTATGAAAACGCTAGAAATTCGATCGCATCGGTTTTAGTGATTACAATAATTAAAAGCACAGGGCTTTGAGGAATGCAAATCATGTTTTTTTTTTTTAATTGGATACCCAGTACCTGAAAATCAGCTCTGAATTGTAACATACAAAACTCAATAAAACAAAGATATTATTTAATTTCAAATGCTTTTATTTGCTTTTTAGTTGTTTTTATGAATATGGACAATATTTTCTGAAAGCAAAAAAAATTTTTCGATGAAAAATGAATTTTTAATACAATTATTTGTTATTTCATTAATTATAATAGATTTTACATTTAAGTTGTTAAAATATTATAAAATTAGTTAAAAGCCGCACAGGCTTTCATAAGTGTCCTTATGAGATAGATCTTTTTTAGTGCGTTGTAAATTGTATCATTTTGACTAATCAGAAGATCCCCAGTAATTAAGAAATGTAATTTTGTGCTTATAATCGAGCTGTAATTATAAAATACGGAAGACCAACCAGAATATAATTAAGTTGCGTTATTTGAGTTAAGCATTGTTCTCCGCTGTTAAGGCCTTTACTTTTGCGAAACACGTGTGGAGAAGTTAATTTGATTTTTCAATTTCAACTGAGAAGGGTACCTACAAGTATCAGTATCATCTTATGAAATTTATATGATCTTATTTTTATATTAATCTCAGTTACGACATTTTTCCATAAATGAAATATCAAAATTAATAATAAAATGAATGCAAATACAAATAACAGTAGAATGTAATAAATGTACATAAAATTATAGTATTTTATGTACAATTCTGATAAAATTTCATAAGAAAGGTACCTATAAATTAATTAGATACCTTTCTTAAGAAATATGAAATTTAATGTCACTCTTAACAGTTTTATTTTAATTTCTTTACAATATATTTCCATAAAGCATCATAAACGTAAAGGTGAAAGCTAAGTACAAAAAAAAAAAAATTAGACCGCTGAAAGTTTTCGTTAAAAATAACGGGGTAAATAATTTGTTCACGTAAATGTAAATTATTTCACTTTTCTCCTTCCGTAGAACAAATTAGCCTCATGGAATTCGTAAATATATCATTCATCACATGTCAAGAGACGCGAAAGTTTATGACCTGCTTTGTTTTATTTTCAAATTACATCTTTTTTGGCACAAAAGCTAAGTTAAGTTTGGTTCAAAATATTTTAAATAAACATTATAATTTCTGATTTTCTTAAAATAAGTTTTGAAAAAATGATAATTGATATTTAAAAAATTTCAAAGTCAGATTTCCAGTTTTTTTTTTTAAATGGAAAAAAAAATGGTCAATTTTGCTGACTCAAAAAAAAAAAAGATTTTTAACGAAAATTTCGGACGTGCTAGGAACGATTAAAAAATGGAAAACAAAAATACTTTGACCTTTCCTCTTAATAATAACAAACATTTAGACGATAATTTTTTTATTTTTTTTAAGAATGTTTTTTATTTTTGAAACTGACAAATTGACAAAGAATTAAAAATTCCACTGTTGACAAAATTAAAACATAATAATGATACATTTTATAAATTTTAGTTAAAGTTTTTTTTTAAAAGGAAATTTTTTTTTATTTTTTTTGAAAAAATGATGTCAAAAAACTGATTTTTTCCTTACATTTTGATTCATGTTTAATTTTATTATAATTTTAAATATAAAAAATATTAAATGTACCTTTTTTATAGACTATGCAAACTATAAAATTTTAGTATTCAAACACTAGGATCTGATTGAATTTTCATCTCAGTAATTTGTTTTTTATCATTAAAAGAAAAATATTTTTGGGCAAATAGAGATTAAACATTAAGCAAACATGTATGTTGTTAAATGCACTTTAAAAAATCAGGAAAATGCAAAAATTAAACAGAGATAAAATAGGACATGTTTCATGACAAAACAAACTTTATAACTTAAATTTTATAAAATAGCACTCTTCCTAAAGTAATAAATTCCAATATAAATTTTTTTTCAAAAATTTGTATCTAGGTATCAATCTAAAAAAAAACATTTTCAGTTCCATATAAATATTAAACCTATAACTATTGAACATGTAAAATTTTTTATTTGTAAACTTAATTTCAATTGAAAGTAAAAATAATTGAGATCTTGAACACACAGTGTACTTTTTGAGTTTAGATTAAAAATTTCATAAAAGTCAATTCCGTACAATATTTTGCTGTAATTAGGAGAAAAAAATGAAAACCAAATTTAGTATTTAATCTCCTGAATTTTTGGTTAACCAAATTTTTAATAAAATTTTAACTTTTATTTTCTAGGCAATTGATTTCAAATTATAAGTAAAAGGTCTTAAATTAAAATCATTTAAAACAAATCAAACTGTTGAACAATTACTTTTTGAGACATTCTGCAACTTAAAACATTTTAAAAAAAAAAATAACATATAAAGATTTTCTCTTTGAAAATGATTAAGTTCGTTTTAGGATTTTTATCAGTTTTTAAATAAAAAATTCTTAATTGAAAGATTAACAAGATAGGGACAAGGGAATGTTTTTTTTTTTTATTTTTAAAACCTAAAAAATTTATTTATGTTTATGGATAATCATAAATTATTCTAATTATCAAACAATGGTTGAATTTTGGGCCAATTTTATTTTGATCTGTATAATCTAAAATGAAAGTGATTGAAAGAATTAAAAATATCTGACAAATGTCAAAAAAAAAAATTTGCCATTTGAAAAGCAACATCTTTGCCTGAAAACTTATGCAATTAAAAAAAATGGAGCACATTTAATAATGCGTTTATTAATTATAGGCCAGATTTAAAATTTGTTACAAACCCCAACAAAGTTTGATAAATTAATCAATCTTTGAATGCACAAATTAATTTTGCATTTTTTTATTAAAACTTAGTCATTTAAGTTTGAAAAAATCTATTTTAAAATAAATTGAAAAAAAAAAAATAAATAAAGATTTAAAATTTTTTTCCAAATTTCATTTCCATTATGATGCGAAATTTTGGGCCCTAATTTTGAAAAATGAATTGGAAAGTTGAAAAATTTTATGCATTTCTACATTGGTTAAGATTTCATGGATTTTTGTTTTTGGAAAACAAATGTCTTTTCAGAAGAAATTCACAATTTTATTTTTATTTTTAAAGAAGTTGGAGAAAATAAATTTATCCTGGAATTATATAAATGGAAAATAGTTCGTTTAAATAAAAATTAATCATTGACATATTTGTTAAAATTTCCAAATGGATGCCATAACATTGTCTGGGGAAATTGAATAAGGAAGGTGAAGTTGAAAATAAAATAATTTTAAAAATGTTAAAAGTAGTAAAAATGATTTTCAATAAAGTCTATTAAAATATACATTAAGCTTGAGCATGAAATATTGTAGACTTATTGATTCGTTCAATTATCCCCATCCCTTATTCATTGCATTATTTTTTGAATCAGGCATATTGTGAATAATAAAAAATTTTTTTGCTTTTTTTATTAAGTTTGGAGAACAGAAAAAAACTTAAAGAATAAAAAGAAATTTTTTTGGTGATAGGAAAATTGGGTGTTTACAAAAAAATTAAATTTTCTTTTGAAAAGACCAAAAAACTTTATTTCCGAAAACATTTGAAATTTTTTTTTGATTTTTACCCTTTTTAGCTAAAGAATATTTAACTTTTCAAATTCATGTTTATTATTTTGGACAAAAAAAAAAAAAAATAAATAGTAGATATATATAATAAATTTTCAGCATAACAAATCTTAAATTCAGATTTCTCTAAACCCATATCAGTTAACAATTTTAAAAATGAAAACAATTACATTTGAAATGAAAAAGTGTTTAAAAAAAAATTCATATCTGCCCTTTGTAAACACATGATATTTTGTTTTAAGAATGATTAACTCATTTTAAAGGGTTTTTTAGAAATTGAAATAAAACAAATAATTGGCAGGATTAGTTTTTGGTTTTGTGCATTTATCAAAAACCACTGAACATTCTTTTCAGAAAAATATTCCCAGGATATCCTCAGTAGTTTAAAAGACTTTAGATTTGATAATTTTAAATGACAGAATCTTCAATCTGAAACTCAAATTAAAATAAATAATTCTTTACTTAAAAAGATACATCAAATTTAAACAATGATTTGAATCACCTTTGATAAAAGTAAAATTATTGAGCTTAAATTTAAAGAAAGGTTTGCTTAAATTAGTTGAGGAAATTGATATTTATGAAGTTATCAGGACTCTGGTGATGCCTATTTGGTTTGTCTATGATTGAGTGCATACTACATAAATTGTCCATTTAATTAACAACAAAAAAAATTATTGTGTTCATTTGATATCAGTAGTTTACTTGTGTTCCACTTCAGAAAACAAACCCTGTATTCTGGAAAATATTTTCATTGAACTTATTAAATTTGCCGCCAGTTCAGCTTTTAATAGTGAGTTGGAGGTTTTTTCATAAAACCCTAATAGATTGATTCCAGCTCTTGTGAAAAAAAGAAAGATGGTGTTTTATTTTCTTTTGGAATGTGTCGGTACAAAGACAAGATTCTAAGAAGATAAAATGCCATTATTCTCCTTTTCACAAGAGCTAGATGCAACCTATTAGGGTTTTATGAAACACCTAACTCCAACTCAGTGTACTGAAAAATGTTTTTTACTGGGTTGTATACTCGTTGGGACTCATTTTGTCTTAAACCGTGTAAACTTAATCTTAAGATCTTAGTTTTAGAAGAAGTCAATTGGGCATAATGGACTAAGAACAATAATTTATTAAGAAAATCTTACACAATCATTTTGGTGTCAATCAGTTATACATTTCCATAAGCAAGAAGTATTGGTTTCTGATAAAATTCATGTTTATTTAAGATTACCATATTTTGGAGAAACTGATACAAAACTTTGTAAAGAAATCTGTTTGTAGTCAATCAGTATATATCTTTTCTTCTCAGCCAATGTTTAAATAAATTTATAAAGATAGCTACACGTTTTTTCAAGCAAGTTCCATTATTTATCAATTTAAGTATCAGTTCAAGGCTGACTACATACATAGGACTCAGCAGCTATTAGCAAAGCTAATTTCCCAACATTTACCAGAAAGGTTAACTTGAAAATTTGCGTATGTGTTTTGTTACATACATGTCTGTAATCTGCTAGGATCTTGATAATAATTGACAATGTTCATCAAACTACCATGAGGTTAGGTTTTCTCTGTTGAGTAGATCACATTCTAACTTTCATCTAAAAGTTCTTGAGGCAGTTTTTATTAAATCAAAACAGCCCTCTTTATGTAAGCAAAAGAAATGGTTATTGGGTTTCAGTGTGATCTGTCAATATATTATGAACATATGTGTATTTCTTATCCTCATTTTTCCCTCCCCATTTTCTTTTAGTTGTTGTACACAGTATTTTAATTCCTCGAACTCTAACAAGAGACAACTGTTTCTAATATTTTCTTTTGTATTGCCATTTACCATGGCTGTATTTTCATTTGTCTAATTTCTTCACTTTTTTTTTTTTTTTAAATGTTTATTTTTATAGCATTAAAAACATGAGTGAAGGGAACATTAGTTAAATTATTGAAGTTGTTAAAACTTTTTAATGGATCAGAACTATTTTTGCATATTTTGAACTGGCTACTTCATTACAATTTGATAAAACAAACAACATTCTTAAAAGTAATTGCCAATTTCTAATAAACAAATTTACTAAGAAAGTTTGTAATTTTTGTTCTTCAGGGTTCTGATACTTTTACTGCCTGCATCAACATTGAAATCCAATGGGCAAGCGAAGTTGTGATTGCTGCTATTGAACGAAATGGAGGACGTATTACAACCCGCTACTATGATCCATTGTCTTTACAGGCTTTGTCAGACACATTACGATTTTTCAAATCTGGTAAACCAATTCCACGATGCCATCTTCCAACACAAGATGTCATTGAGTATTACACCAATCCTAAGAACCGAGGCTACTTGGCTGATCCAGATTTAATCAGAGAAGCTCGTTGGGAACTCTCTCAAAAATATGGTTATACTATCCCCAAAATTGATGGGGAAACTGAAAAAATGATGACAATACAGAAAGATACTAGACAGGTTTTCTTTAATTTGGAACCTGGCTGGATTGTTAATTTGAAAGAAAAATGTATCTATAAACCTACAGATTCAGAATATGTGGAATATTATAAGTCTTAATAAAGAATTTTTCTTTAAATAATTTTACAATAGTTCATTTAAATGTTAATGATATGAAATGATTAGATAGGCTTCTAGACATTGCATGCAATGTATTATACATCTGATAAATATACTATTCAGAAGAGAAGCAATTCTTTGCAAAATAGTAGTCATGTAAAGCTTGACAATAAATTTAGCCAGTAGCAGCACATCTTAAATGTATGAAACCATGAAGAACAAATAGTATCTTCCTCATCAAATAAACTGGCTTCAACTTTGGCTTTTTTTTTTTTTTTTATATAAACCTCATGACTAATAGAGCTTAGTCTGACTACATGTAGATTCAATAATGATTTGACCACTGGACCCTAGCTGAAGTTTCTTCCTGAAGAGCTAGAAGCTTCAACATCCATATGGCATATGAAAGAGGTATCATCTTTAAAAGCCAAACTTAATTTTTGAGATTTTTTTCCTTCAGTAAAAAATAAAAAATTAGTCTTAGAAATCTTCTTTCATGCTCTTGAATTTAAGAGGGAAACTAATTTAAGATTTGATTTTTCAATAAGCCTTTGTTGCATGTCTGTATCTAATTTTTGTAGGTTGTTAAACAATAGACAATTCAAAGTAACTTTTTTTTTTGCTAAGCAACTATCTCAGTATTAAGTGCAACATTTTCTATTAGATATTAGATGTCTTCATGAAGGTATGTGTGTTGATATAACTTTTATGCATATAATGCTACAAAATACACCAGCTGTGTTGCAAAAAGAAAAGAATCCTGTAGGTCAAGCATGATTTGGGAGTCAAAGCATAATTCCCACTAACCTAAAGCACCCAAACAATATATGTTACCAGATATTGTTTGTTCTTCATGGTAGTGTGGGAATGTTAGATGAAAATGCAGCAGAATTTATTTCTTGTATTTACATCATTTCCAGTCAGTAAGTCTAGAAATGAAACATTTAGATTTTTCAGACTCCCTAAATGAAAATCCCAAGACAGTTACCATGTGTTTCATTTCAAAAGTCAAGCTGACATTCTACAATATGAACTGACTGGTATTTTTCACTTTTTAAACTGGTAGCTTGTACTAACAAAGTAACCCTAGATACAGGACTATTTTTCTAATGATGATTCCCTTTTGTCAATTTATACTTTTGTCGACAAAACCAACTGATTTTAGGGAGATGGCACTGCACTTCAACTTTTGGTGGGTCTTGTGCAGACATATCTCATTTGTTTATAATATGGCATTGGTTAAGGGATCCCTTGAAAATTAACATTACAAAATAGACTACCAACCCTTATTACCCCCTTTTAGCATTTTCCCCTGGTGTTATCTCAACTTTCTCAAGAGTTTTAAGAGTATTTTATGCACTTGCTTGTTAAGAAAAAAAAAAAATTAATCTTCTATGAAGGGAAACCAAAAGCTAATCAACTGACCAAGCATCTGAATTTTGTGGAGAGGGCTTCTAGGTTGATTGAGAACATTTCATCACCCATCCTCATGTAAAAGGAAGATCAGAGCCATTGTTCTTAAAGTAACAATTTTTATTTTTTTGCTTAAAATCTCCTACAAATTATACAGTATTATTAAAAGGTAAACATTTTTATAGATTCCATGCTTCATTTTCAATTTACAGTTGGATATCTTAATAGGTTACAGAATATAAACCTGCAGGTCCTCCTGTATGAGCAGCAATTCTTCTCCACTGCTGTCAATCAGCCTCATCATGTTCTATTTCTTCCCATCACCACTTTATGGTCACAATGTCATACTTTGAACATGTAACAATAAAGCCTCTATAATCAACGTCAAGTGATTTAACTGAAATATTCTATCACAGTAATCTTATGAGATTACAAATTTCATCTCTACACAGCCATCCAAATATTAAAGTCAGTGTTAAAAATAATCACCCTGCAGTTTAAACTATGCAAGCATCTCAATACAAAAATGGTATTTGAAAACATGACTAGAAAATAGTAAGAAATACAAGGCAGCAAGCAAACCTAAGCTGTAATAAATACATTTGAACAGCCTTTACTAATTTTTGACTAGTATTCATTTCATCTTAATTTCAGTTGCTTTTCATTGCAAATATTCAGGATATCATCTTACAGCCATAAGTTAAAAGCTGAAAAATTGTAATGAAAAAAGATACTGAGCAAGAATTAATAATGATCAACATACTACTATATTTGAACAGTATTGAATTTGTGTAAACTCATTTGAGGAATCAAGAGAATCATTCACCTCATGAAAATACTGTTTTAATGGACACATTTTATGCAATCAGTTTGAAGTCTTATTTATACATGTTTGATCTCAGATTTAACAAAATCAGATTGTTATACAAACTACATCAATTCTAGCAATAGATTTTTTTCAAATATCTGTTGCATTTGCTATGCCATAAATATTGAAAACAAAAAAAAACTTAGGCATTATGAGAACCAACTTATATTTCCTTTCCTGAATTCTTTTGACAAATGTTTTAGTTTCATACCACAAATTTATCTCATAATCCAGTTTTTATAACAGGATTGAACATTTGCCACAAATATTTTTAATTAATCCAGTATTTTTAAAACGGAAATGTAATTGGTATTTAGAAAAGTTATTTTACAAACAATCACATGTATGTATAGAGAAATTCAAAAGATTTTAAAATTATTAATCTAGTTAATTTTCTTGAAAGTTTCTCATCTTTTATATTTTTTAAATTAAACTTTGGACAATTTTAAAACATTCTCATTTTTCAAGAAAAACAACAAATATTTAATCAAGCTTTATTTTATCCAAAATCTGAATAAAGGATTAAAAAGTAACCAATTACATTAGTCAAAAATATACAATGAATTAAAAAGTTAAATATATAATGTTACTGAATTACATGACCCATCTTGTTTAAAAGATTACTTTTGTGATCCATAGGATTAGCTTGGGCTTCATAATTGCAGATTGTAACTCCATGTCGTCTCATCTGAAAAACAATACATTGATTTTTACTATAAAAATGCATTTATGCAAACAAAAGTAGAAGCAGTTACACATCTTCGTTTTTAACCAAATTTTAAAAATGGAAAATTTTTCTGATAAAGAAAATTGCTATACAAGTTTAACCGAAAGCTCTTTTCAAATAAAACTGACTATACTTCTAACACTTATCCCCTCATTAGGAATTACTTAAATTGTTATTGTTGATATTGTAAAAAAAATATGAATCCTGTACTTGTCTAGTCACTAGATGAAGAAATTTTTATTTGCAATTCAGTTTTATTAACACTAAAAAAAGAAAAAAAAAAAAAAACATTTCCAATATGCAGTAACACTTCACCATCATCAGAATTGTCAACCACAGTTTTATTTATTCAGTGCTAGCCCAATCAGAAATTTTCATGTTCAAAACTTAAAACTAAAATAATAATGGACATAATAATTTTTTTGGAAAGATAAAAAAATTTAAATGCCCTCAAAACCTGAGTCATCAGGTCCTGAGAGAAATAGTTCAAATTAAATAAATTTTTTTTTTTTTTAATTTGTTCACTGTCATCTGAAACAGGTCATTTTTCACATATGGTTAAAGATACTGCTTGATGATTACATCAATTGAACTTAAATTAAAAAATATTGTCAAATAATTTGTTTTCATAAAATTAATTTTTTTCTAAAAAAGAAAAATATTTAAAACATTTCAATCCCATTTTTTAAAAATAATACGTAAAATTCTCAGTAAAATATTTTTGGTATAGTATATATATTTTGGTATGTATGACCAAAAATTTTGCTATTTACAAATTTCAATACCATGAGTATCAACAGTACTACTATATATAATTTTGATATGAAATTTAAATTTGTAACAAAAAACTAATTTTTTTTTTATACACATTCAATTATATAAATACAGATAGACAAATAATTACATATTCTAGTTTTTAGGTTATTTTCTAGTACTCTTTCTTAACAAACATAACTGTCTTCCACCAACTACTCCAAAATGGAAATGTTCATATAAGAAATCAGATCAAAGAATAATAGTTTTAATTAACAACCAATTTATATAGAGATTATACTTCATCATGTTTTTGCTTCTAATGACAAACTAAATTCTTCCACAATTCTACACTTCAGGTTGATTATAGTTTTTTATTTATCACTATCAAGAAGTATAAAAACAAAAGAATTGTCTATACACAAGTAAAAGTTTAGTATGCATTATATTTGAGTTTTACAACCAAGCACATGCAAGTAAATACAAATAATTGTAACAAAAACTTTTGAGGAATGCTGTTTTAACAGTTCATGATTATTTTTCATAAAAAACAAAAAACATCAAAGGAACTCAGTGCCAATAGTAAAAATTTTATAAACCAGACATCAATTTGAAACTAGATCAGCTATTAAAATATTAATTGAATGGAATTTTGCAAGTCATGTTGAAATAAAAAATTAAAATCATATCACCAAAATAATTTTATTAGTTAATTATTGATCATTTTTAAGCAAATATTCTTTCATTTTATTTTTCAGTATTCATCTAGAAAATATTGAAGTGTTCATTTTTCCATTTGCTCAACCAAAAATATAATTTTTAATTTGGTCACTTTCTTCACAAAACAAATTTATCAATCAGCTTTCTATATAGTATACTTTATATTTACTAGTACCATTGGTACTCATGGTGGTTGAATTTGTTTAGTGGCATATCAACCTCTATGGGTTATTTAATGCTAAAATCTAAATATTTTGAACACAATCTGATGACTTCAACTACAGATGAAATGTATTGTTGATAATTCTGCTATAAATAGTTTTTTTTTCTAATCATTTCATCCCAAGCAAGGCGGAATTATCACTAGTACACAAGGGGGTTACATAAAGTGAAAGAAAAGACTAAGTATGGGGGGGTGAGGAAAGGACAAAAGATGAACAGGGTTCAAGTCAACAGAAGATGGCAATTGATGTTGCATTAAAATTTTTGAAGATTGTAATTATCAGGGAAGCAATTAAGCAGAAGGGAATTCCACTGTTGAGAAGTGCACATAGTTGGGACCCTAACAGGTGCTACCACCCTTTCAAATTTGAAAGCCTATTATAACAAATACATGTATAGAATATAAGTACATGTCTGCTTATTTGATTACATCCCGACAATGTTTTTGTTATTCTATTGTAAACCAAATACAATACTCTTTTGGTGATCATAAATTTAAAATACTACACCATACATGACAACAGTAAGAACATAACTCGCCTATAATTAAGTATATTTAATGTGTTCAAAAGATAAAAGAAAAGAAACAAAAAGTAAGATATGGCTGACAATAAGGGGAATCCTGCTCAGCAGATTCCTGCAAACAAAAATACAATTAATAATTCTCATTTATCCTATATGCAAATTTGGATCACCAATGCAGAGAATGAGGAAAATGTTTTACAGTATTTTTTAAATGAATAAAAATTATTGCAAAAACTAAGACTGAATGATCAAAAAGCTTTTAATATTTACAAACCAAGACTCATACAAAAATAACAGTGTGAGTTGATTTCTAATTCAGAATAAGCACAAAATGGAGATGGACACAATGCAAGAGTCAGTAAGTAAATTGGTTTATGAACAAGGAAGCTAAATGGTTAGCAAGCAGATCTTTAAGATCATTATTCTTTAGCTCCATCCTAACTGAATGCACTATACTTTGGGTTTGTGATTAGTAAATAACTGGTTTACGAATAAGTCATATGGTAACATTTTATTCATTTGTAGAGAGATTTTGAGGACAAATTATTTTCTTATCATCACCTCAAATGGCAAATTTATCAGCATTTTTCTTTGCATGTTTCAGTAATAGGTATCAATTGCTGATTTTAAGGATATTTTTTAATTTGGCTTGATATATATAAGAAGTATTTGTGACAGCAACACTTTATAAAGAGCCTTCATCTTCACAAGTTCAACTTTTAGTATTCTGGGAAAATTTACAATTGAAACAATAATCACTGAAACAGACTTGTTTTAAACATAAATCATTTAAATTTGTAAAAACATTGCATAAGTCAAAAAATAATTAAATCAATTATTAATATGAAAATTATTAAATTTTCATGTAACTCACAGAATAAATGCAAATCATTTATCTTATTCTATTATAGTTGGAAAGATAAGAGCAGTAAAGAAAACATCTGACTTACCTCGGTGAATTCTCCTCGAAGCCCAATGTAGTGAATACGGGTATTTTCAGCACCAAAATTAGTTGAAAAAAATATTGTGAGATGCTCAACTTGATTAAAACGTGCAACTCTGCAAACAACAAAGTTTGGATGCTTTAATACGAATAAACATTTTAAAATGTAGCTGAGCAGTCAAGTAGAAAAACTTTGTATGAAAAGTGTAATGTTCAATGTTATAAAGGCACAAGTGTTTTAAGAAGCCTCCGGATAGCAATCATCTGGAGCCTTCACAGGAAAAAGGATCCACAGATTCATTTGGGACCTAATTTTCAAATATCAAAAGAAATGCAATAAAGATTAATTTCTTATTGATTTTTACATCCTGCAGATTTTATCTCACAATTTTTATCTTGAACATCAATGTCACATCATACAGAGCATAACTTTGTTATGTGCTAACAAAAGGCATGATGATAATATGAAATAATTATATTGTGAACAAGATAATCTCCTGCCACTTTTTATAAACAGACAAAATTTATTTTCTTGCAGAACACTTCCCATTTGTAATGGCAATGTTACACTTACCCCAAAATAAAACAAAATGACATTATTTCAGAAAAGAAAACATACAAATTTGATAATAAATTTTGAACATAACAAAAAAACCTTTTATCTGAATATGTCATTCCTATTGTTATAAGACACAGACAATACATTTATATTAGACGTGTAACAATACGTGTGCTGACTTGAGAAAAAGTTAAAATATCAACTAAGAAAAAAAAAAAAGGAGTCTTTATATATATATATATATATATATATATATATATATATATATATATATATATACACACAATATATGTGCACAATTTCCTGTTACCATAAAAAAAAATAGTTAAAAAAAAAAAAATTATGCAGGGTTGAATAACATTCTCTGAAAAACATTTGACAGCATGACTGATCAGGACAAACTGGAATTTGAGAAAAGTTTCTGGTTTTCTTTTCAGTATTAGAATTTGAAGCAAAATATATACACCCAACAACCTAAAAAAAAAATCAAGAGATAGCAAAGATATCTAAAACAAATCTCAATTTCAAATGGACAATCAAAACTAATTCCTATCAAAGATTAAATGCTTTGATAGTTTGCTATATTTTGATATCTTAATGTAATTTTCTATTTCAAAAATACACATTTTAAAATATATTTCTATAGTAAAATGAATACCTTGATTTGTTTCTAGACATATGGACACTGTCAATAACTTGTTTCATATAAAACAATAACTCTCACTTTTTAATTCATATAATAAAAGAATAATTTATATCTTAAAATGAATGAATACATTTTTACTGATATCTGGAATACTTATTTAAGAAATTGCTACTTATAAAAATTTCTTATAATCAACAGAATTTACTGAGAATGCGGTTACTTGTAGACAGGAGAAGCTTTACAAGAATTATTCAAGTTTAGAAAAAATTCTTCATTAGTTCATATATTTACTTCCATTCCATTTATATTCTAAACTCTTATTCAAGTTACAAAGATGATTGGATTCCACGTATATCATTTTCTCTAATTTGGTTGGTTCTGGATTGAACCCATGGTGATTAACGATAAGATTAAAAAAGAAAATATTTGGTCTTGATCAGGATGAAAAATTGCACAACACATAAAATTTCTATTCAGTTCTGAATTAATCTAAAGTTAATTTTTAAAGAATACTGGCATTGTATAATCAATTGGATATAACTCCCTAACTGTAGACAGGCTGAAACATTTAAATTTCAGGACTCATATTTATTTTTAAAATACCCTTGGAGAGTGTATATCAAGTTTGTACATATTGTGATTTATTTATTTTTACTACTTAAACAAAAAAAAAAAATCTGAGCTTTGTCATTGAAAAACAATGAATCATTTTTTACCTGCTATGTTTATGATTATTGTTAAATTTTAGGTAATTTTTTTTAGTACAACTGACAAGTATAATGAAAACCTTTTTTCTATTATTTATTTAAATGTAAAGAATTTTAAATATAATCTAAAGAATAATTAGGAATTAGTTACAGTTATTTTCTAATTTATTTAAACTTCTTTTTCAAAATTTATTAGCTAAACTGAAAAAGAAAATGTATTGGCATTATAGAATGGCTGGATGCAAGAAACAAGTTGGATAAAAGCTGTGATGTAAAAGTCCAGTTGACTGCAAAAGAAATTTTTTTTTACAGTAAAAGGGACAGAAATGATTATAATCAGCAGTCCATAATATTTAGATAAGTCAACAGTCCAAGCTGAGCCTACAATAATGGTAATATTCTAATCAGCTAAAATTTAAATGGTTCCATTTACCAGACTAGAATAAATTCAAAATAAATTAATCTTATTTTTATCTAATTTTGAACCTTAATCTGAGCAAAATTACTTTTGTTTATCTGTCATTACAAAGCATTGCATAATTTAAAACTTTCCAGAAAAATTCAAGGTTTCTTATTTAAGTCTGTCACATGTGCTGTAAGAAAAGATTAGCAATAATCAGCCCTACACAATTCTGTCTTCTAATAGAAGAAATAGTCAAAGTAAAATGATTGTTCATTCAAAAACCAATTCTTTTATTGTAAATCAATATTCATAAACTGTAGACATCTCATAGGGATGCAAATAAACACTTCATATATTTGGCCTAAAATGGAAAGGTAAAGAAATCTTAATAGCAGTATTTTGTCTTGTTTTCAAATTTAAAAGCAGTAAAAACTTGAAAATCAACTATTTGCATTATATGGAACCTGTAATGCTCACAAAATGTAATGCTTTTAAATATTTAATATTTATGTTGCATATTCTAATTTGATTGATCATACATTTTTTTTAAAAGATCAAGCATTTTTGTAATGAGTGTTTTTTTTTTTAGATATAATAACCAGAGTAGAAATATTTTCAAAATTAAAATTTTCTGTAATTTAGATGCTATTAAATTTGTTTATCATTTCGAATTGATATTTATTTTTTACAACTGGTATGTATAATATTCACATACATATCTTAATAAATCACGTCTGCTAGATTTTTTTAAATGTTTATATTTTGTCTCAGTAGTAATGTACAGAGGACATTGTACTTTTAACTTACTATTAAAAAATATAAGACAAAATTGACACATTTCTGAATAAATGTGAAATATAATTAGAATACATTTTTTTAAGTAGGTAAAAATCAAAAAAAATTTATATTCTTGTTTTTTACCCTCTTTCCACCCAACCCAATTTTTAAGAAAATCATTAATGACCTTTGATAACAAGTTTGTATAAAATAAAGCAATTTATTATTGTGAGTATTCACTTGTTCACAGACATCCATCTGACTAACCAATATGAGAAAAAGAAAGTAATAAGAAGAAAACTAAAACTATGTTTTCTTTCTAATCCAAAAATACATATATAAGTTTGAAGTCTTGGTCATTGCTTTCATGTGATAAAAGTCAAAAACTTGTAATCATCCAATGTATCAATTCATCAAAAAGTCTCTTCAGAAATTTCTTATCTTCCAGTGGGTAAATTCTTTTCCATCAGGTTTCTCTTTATAATTTAGTATCTTTTATTCAGTACCTTTTATTCCATTTAATGTGTATTTTTATATACATTATATCCAATTAAAAGCATTTCATGCAGGTTCTGAAAATCATGTCTATAAACTTAAATATCAACAAAATCAATTATTGATTATCAATATTTGGGGGGGAATTACCATTAGTTTAGATTTTAAATGGTACCTAATGAACATGTGCACAAACAAGTTAAGAATTTGTGAAGCCTAATTTTAAACAAGTCCAGAATACTTATTTTTAATTTTATATTCATAACATGTAAATCCTATAGAATGAAATTCTCATTGATAATCATTCAACACCTACATACATTAGAGATAAATTCAAATTAAAAATTATTTGTATGTTGAGCAGGATAAAAATGTAAAAGCTATTTTCATAATTGTTCAAGTGAAATAGTTTGAAAGTGAAAAGTAATAAATTCATGCCACAAACAATGATAGCATAAAACAGCCTTTAGAAGAATCTTTTCATTTGACTGCTTCCTGTTTTTTATATACACAACTGTAAATAAGCTTCTTTTTTTTTTTTCTTTTGGACACTTTTGGGTTTTTTTTCAGCAGCTAAATAGCTTAAAACACACTTCCCCACAAATGATGGACAACAATAATCTCTAAATTAGAAAGAGAAAATTTAAGTTGAAGGTCAGCTGATATTTTTCCTTGACTTCTGACCTGGTTTGTTAAGCAGTTCATTCACTCCCTCACCACTTTAATCAAATATGTATTTCACAGCCATCATCTAAATCTAGAGATTCAAATCAAGTTTAGGGAGAATCAGATTCTCCTAAAATTTTTTTCTAAGGTTTCTACTCAGATTTTCTAAAACAGCAAAGTAAGGAAGGTCAATCTAAGTTCAGTCAATGAAAACTGGATGTGACCAATTTGGATTTGAACACACTGTCTTTGTCCATATCAATGCAAGGATTCATGTTCTTTGAATAGGCTTCAATTGACAGCACAGATGCTGCAAGTGTAATTCATTTTAAAAAAAAAAAAAAAAGGATGCATTTCTATGGCAATGATCTTCTGAATAAATGCAAGGTTACAGCAATTAATCTGACAAATCAAGACAGGCCATTAGAAAGACACACAGTAGCATTGCAACAAATCATTTTTTAAAATTATACCTGAAATTTAATTAGAAACCTCAAGAGAATTAATAATTTTCCGATGTAAACTTTACTTTCAATTCCTACTTGGCTTTTTGCAGCATATGTGCTGCAAAAAGCCAAGTAAGAATTTTAAAAGAGAAATGAAGAAGAGATAAAACAATTGGGATTACATTTCTAAACAAAAATATTTCTATATAGAAAAACAATATTACATATATATATATATATATATATATATATATATATATATATATTTAGAATTCAATTATGAATGTGTTTTTTACAAATTATCTTATATTTTATCAAGGTTACAAGAATTTATAAAAAATATTTTATCATTTATTTTTGGAGATTTTCCCAAGTTTAGAAGATTGTTGATATTTAAATCAAACAATCTAAAAAAGATTAGATTTATTTAAGAAAAGAAAAAAAAAAAAAAAAAAAATCAAAATTTTTATAGGCCTGATCACTTAGAAGATTCATCACATGGGTTACTGCTGTCACTTTAATCTTAAAGATATAAGGAAAATAATCTTAATTAAAAATAATTCAAAACAAAATTTAAAATTAATTTGAAAAATATACTTTCCAGATACAAACATGTAAACTTTATGCATAGAAATTGACAATGATTGTATTTCTAACCAGATGGCAAAGATATTTCAATTGAGGAATAAAAACTATTTTTTATAACAGAGTTTCACATGGTTTAATTCAATTTTATATTAAGTTTGCAAGCTTTTAGTACATCGATATACATACACTTTGGAGGTTAAAAAAAGTCTCATGATGCACTCATAAGACTAAGAAAGTGCTTTGAATATGTTAAATTTGTACTGAGCAAGAAGGGTGTGTGTGTGTGTGTGTGTGTGTGATATGTATATATATGAAGGATACATTTTAGGAAATAAGTTTTCATGTTAATCCATCAAATCATCTAGATCTGCTATTCTGGACATTACTTAAATTGAGTGAACAGCAATACTCATTTGATATTTATTATAATTAATGAAAATCTTTAGAATTAATGAATACTATGTCACAGACAAAGAAAGCTGTATGCACACCTAAAATAGGAGAGTTGGTCCAAGAGAAAATACCTATTAATTTCTACTTCAGCTTTTATGATTGTAATTTTTTTTTTTTATTTGTGGAGAATAAATTGAAGACATTTAAAGAGGTTGTAATAAAACAAATTATATGAGAAAATAAACAGCATTTTGATGAAAGCATAGTAAATAATATCAATCTTTGTATTTAAAAATATTTTTTTTTAAAATGTTGGAAAAACATGTCCACTCTGTACTTACAAGATGAAATGTTAGTACATTATATACTTTTTTAGTCTCTAGATTGTTTTATAATATTTTGATCAACATATTTTCAAATCATTATGTATATTGATATGAAAGTTACAAACATCTTAGAAAGCAATAAAACATACAGTAAAGAAATATTTGGAATATAAATCAGTTTATTTCTTTCCGAGTGACAAGACTATGGTGGGTCGGGGGGAATCCTTGCATTTTTGTAGTTGTTGAGCTGATATTTCAAGCAAGTCCTCTCAGGTTGTCCCCTTAGAAACAGTTGGTAAGTTAAACCTGACTGCTTAGCTCAACATTGATAAGAGAAAGAAAAACTACAAACTGAACACCAAGATTTTCAAAAGCAGATTACTATTAGCCATAGCCTGGGGCTAGCTGCAAGGAGGGACAGGTCAGGAAGGGGATTGAACAAGGTAAGGAAGAGAAGCAGCCACAACTCAAACACTAAGCATGTTGGCAGTATTGTTGGCAAAGGTAAAGATGGCAGAGAAACTAGAGCTCTGAGAATCTTTTCCATAGCCTGTGGCATTGCCTGAGGTGATATTTCCTTGGGCACCCACCATAACCCCATCCCATACTCCTCTTTTCCTCAACGCCAGTTCCCCATTCCCATTTCACCATCCTCCCAGTAGCACCCAACTGGTGAGACTGGCTGTATGTACAAGTTCTGACTCTCTAGCCTGATGGTCCATTTCTGGTGCTGAAAGTTCAGTCCCACCCCTGTACCTTTTCCTTTTTCCTTCCTTCTCTCTTATCTCACACACAAGCACTCACGTGCATAAACACAAACACACACACATGTATGCACATGCACATGACTGAGTAGATACAAGAGGAAACTAGTACAAATGACACATGATGTGAATGGAGTGAGACCCTACCCGCTAATAATGATGGTAATTGTTTTTAGAAGGCTGACTGATGCTGCCCATCTCTCCACAGAGACTTTCTTAGCTGATTGCAGAAATTGATGAAACTTGCAACTGGACCATTTTTGTCACCCACCACAGTGAGGAGGGTGCAAGTGTCTTTTTATCAGGGGTAATCAAGATCTTTGTGTAACAAAGCATAGGGTGCATTCGACTGAGGTCATTTTAGAGAGAAGCCATGGCAATTACTGTTGAATAGCCATTGACCACTGCCCTGACTGGCCAATCACATGCGCTAATTTTCAAAATGAGATAGCACAATGTGATGAGTGTTTACAACAGACTGAACAACAGATGATGAGTGGCCAACTATTTAGTTGCAAGAAAAGACAGTTTCTTCATATAAAGCAAAAATACTACATACATACATACATACATACATACATACATACATATACACACAAACACACTGTCCACATACATATTTTATATACATAAAGTACAGACAGGATATATTGATATACATCTTCATTCAAATTAAGGAGATTTAGAAAAAACATTTTTTCAAAAAAAACATGGCATGCAACAATCAGAATGTCAAGTCATTTTTGTCAAATTTTAAAGATTATTAAATAAATCAAAATCATAACATATACACATTTATATATATATATATATATATATATATATATATATATATATATATATATATATATATTATTGAAAGGTTATTTTAGTAGGTACACATGTTTGAGTTGTTATGCTCGTTTTTATTTTATTAAACAGTGAAATTAATAACAACTGAGCTAAATTTGTCCTGTCAATCTGGCTCTGTGGCTAAACTGATAGAGGCTTAAGAAATGGTTTCCCTGGTTTAAAAAAAAAAGATTTTTTTCCTGTTGGAAACACAACTTCTCTTTAGTGGGGCTTCTCAATTTAGGACAGTTGTTATTAATTTTAATGTTTAATAAAATAAAAAAAGAAACAGGGATAACAATTCAAACACAAATATACCCACTAAAAATAATGTTCATAGTAATAAGAAATAATGTCAGATAAAAAATGACTAAGAAATATTTCCCAATTGTCTTATATATATAAGAATTGTTAGGCTGGTTCTAATTTATAAATATAAACTGTGCTGAGAAAACAATTGACAGTTTGTCCTCATTATTTTTAACGCCAATACACTCCAATACATGGATTTTTCAAGATATACAGAATATCATTTATATGAAATAAATGCAAAATATGAAGACTATTAAATGGATAGAAGATATAAATAGCAACAAACATATCACAAAATCCTCTTTTCCGTTATTAATATTTTGCATATCTTTTGATAATATGCAGCTAAAGTGAAATCTTCTAAAGTATTTTTCTTTACACACTTTTAGACATGTACATTCATAGCAAGCTCTGATACAAAAACTATTATACCAAATTCTCTATTGCAAATCTTTTTATAATATGAAGTATAATAAGGAAACATATAATGCTAATTAGCATGTTAACCTCACAAGAATAATGCTTCCAAAATAGGATTTTGTATCAATGATAGCTTACTCAAATTTCTAACAGTATCTATGATCCAGATTTTCATCAAGAATTTAAATACAATTATATTCTGTGCATTCTTTAACTGTAAACAATTGCTTCAAACTCATATTGATTATGTTCTATACAAAAGATATTTTCTGTTTGTATGTACAGTTTTAGTATTATTGAAGCCATAAATTAAAACTGCATTAATTTGCCACCTTCAAAGCTTCAAATCAAAGAAAAGTTTTTGCTATTTGAAAAATTGTATTCAAATGAATACTTTGAGTGTAAAGAACAGACAGTACAATTTGATCACATATAAAAAATAAAAAAAATAATAGTTAAAAAAGTTTTGGCATTTCAATAACAAGTGTACAACCTGAGAAATTAATAAAAGCAATTTCTTGATTACCACAAGAAGAATTCTTTAGGTATGCTATCTGAGATTAAGATCTCCATATAAAAATATGTGAAGTTTTATTTGCTAAATAGAATTAACAGATCAGTATTTTTCAGCAAAGACCTTTTAAAAAACCACAATAGAATGAATACATTTTATTTATAGTACAATTAAAAATATATACCAAAAGATTGTAATCACAATTTATATATAAACTACAATGCTTCCGTCACTGTACAAAATAACTATTAGATAAAAATATTTTCTTAGTTTACAAAGATAATTTAAATCTAACATGTCTTCCTCCAGAATTTTATTGATTGAATTAATGATTAAAATCCTCATCTGGATTGAAACAAAATCATTTTGTATTAATTTCTATCATTTCATTTTGTAATATGTTTATTAATTTAAAAATAAAAATTTCTCTTTCAAATTACATTTTTTTCTACATCAGAAAATAATATAAGAAACCCATAAATATTTAAGATAAATTAGTTGTTTGGAGACTACAAAATATTTAATGTACAAAATAATTAATATACTCCATTTCAATTTTAAATGCTAAACGGATATCAGCTAAAAATGGATCAGAAACTTTTACTTTTCCTCATCTTTCTAATTGTTTTCATGCAGCATTTATTTTTCAACATGTTAATGCTGAATGACAATGAAATCATAGACAAAGTTACTAAATATCCATGCATGGTATAATAATCTCTTCTTGGTCATCTGTTTTATCAAATCTATTTTAACTGCAAATAAACATGAATTGAAGGGTGCAGTTATATTAGATATCCTAATAATAAAAAAAAAGAGATGTTTTCTATATTCTTCACCAAATATTAAAGTTCTTTTTAGCACATTGAAGAACTTTACTCATAAACAGTAATTTTCTAATAAACTCTTTTGAGTTCATAAAATTTAACAGAAAGGTCAAATTTATATCACATTCTGCACTATCTTACTCATTTATTTTAAAAGATAAAATAGTATTGCCACCTACTGATATCTGTAAAATTATATAATCCAAAATATTTCAGGGCAAATAGAATTATGGCCAATAAAGTTCTCAATACTAATCTACAACAATAATTTTTGTGTCAGAAGTAATTTAAGTTCACAATACTTATTGGAGATCAACTCAGAGTTTTATGATTTCTCATCATGACTTGGATAAGAATGATTGTATTAATTACAAAATTTCTACTTCATTATTTTTGAATAATAAAATAGACATTTTGCAATTAATTTATTTAGTATTTGAGTCATGATTAGTGGGAAATCATGAAACTCCAACTTGACTGCAGATAAATATTTTAAACTTAAATTATTTCTGGTACAATAATAAATATTTTAAAAAATAACAAAAAAGATAAGAGATGGGAGGTATTTTTCATTTTAAAGAATTAAAAAGTGTGTTTGACAGAGAATTGCACTGACCAAAAGCCACAAAAGTAGATTGGCAAATATATAGCAAAAAATTCAATATTTAAAATGAAAGTGACAATATGAGAAATGTTCATTATCACAATTGATAATTATAGAAATTAATATAATCTGCTTAGTCTAGAAGAAAAAATATATATTTACACAATACAAGCAACTCTATTGTAATAATAATCATCATAATAGAGGCTGTCTCAAAGAGATTGTGATGTACAAGAGCCAATACTTATGAAAATAAGTATACAATGCAATCAAAATGAGTTCTTAGAGGATCACTTCATTAACAGATCTTCTACAGAGTTTGCAAATCAGTCAGCAACTGTTCTGTTTTTAAAAATGTCTTTTCATTCACTCCTCTTATAACAACTACAACTTCAGAAAGATGAATTCTTTACTGGCTTTATATGTGCACCAAGTGTGTTCCTGTGTTCGTGGTTGATTCAATGAAGATAGTTGTCAAAACAAAACTGAAAAGAATTCTCTTCCACTCCCCCCAGCTCACCAACCAAACACTGCAAAAGTCTGCACACTGCTAATGAGCAAATTGCATCACTTCCTGCTTGAAGCCAAGCATTCTTTTTTTTTATATTCACAAAGAGGAGGGGGATCTCTTTCTTATTATTTCTTTAGCACCCCCCCCCCTTTTACCCATCTCTTACTCTCTATGGAGTAACCCAGAGCCAATACATAATTACTGCGTTCTTTTGTGGCAGGCCAAAATTAGTCTTAGAAGGAAGGGATGCAATACATTGAAAGTCTGTCATTAGAGAAACTAATGAGCACACAGCTTGGGCAGATTTTAAAGCAAAAGCAGAATATGAAACCCAAGTTTATATATTCAGTAGAAATAGGCTACATAAAGAAGCTCACACAATGATTGCAAATTTAACTTAGCTTGCAGTTCCACTCATACCAACCAACACCAAAAGGAACACAGAATTTAAGACAGCAGTTAAGGAGTTTGACAGGTTTTTCAAATATATTTTACCTTTTCTGCCCCTTTTCAGCAACAGATATCTAAATGGTAATACATTAACCTTCCATAGTGTCATATACACTGTGTGTTCTGAACACTATAAAAGAAACTTAATGTGGTTAAGAGTCACAAACTAGAATTGATTGCAGAAATTAAATCTTAATGAATTAATTCAGACTTCTACTGAGAGTTATCAAGAACCAGGCAAACATATATATATATATGCTTATAAAGTATTATTCCACAAGAGCTTTTGTGGCAGAGTTGGATAAAGCATTGTCCTGCAAAGGGGAATACAAGTTCAAATCCTGAAAGAGGTTGTATCTTTTTCTTTAATAAGATTTCTTGAATAATAAATAAAAATATGAGCATCCGCTAAAAATAACATGAACCAACCTCATATAAATTTATATTGGAGCTTCAATTAGCATCAGCTTTCATCAATACCTTTTAATACCAATAATTTATTACAAATGCTGCAAATTTACAAATGAAAATTTATAAGCCAACTAATAATTCTGAATAAAAACCAATCTTAATACTTATTTTAAATTCATTTTCTTCTAATCTATAGAAAGCATAAACAAGTAATTCATTTTAAAATATTTATACATGATTTTATAGAACTATTCTTCAATAATCTCTAAAAAAGGAATCAGATAAAAATGATTGAGTTAGTGTATATTTCAATTATTTATAATTAAATGTGATAAAGAATTTGTGCATGTGTTTCGAGATGAAAATATGCAAGGACCAATGAAAAAAAAGTTTTGTTATTTTTACTAACATTTTTTTAAATTTTATTTTAGATATTTCAAAAGTTAACTAATTACAAGGATGTATCAGTTCCAATGAAACATCAGATTTTTTTTAGAAGGGCTTTTTGGTCAGGGCAAGAATTTTTCATAAATATCTAAATGAAAAAAAAGGATATTACAGAAAATTTTATGATTTATTCAAATAAGCCAAAAAGGAAAAAAAGACAATAAATTCTGAATAATGAAGAGCATTGCATTGCCAAGAATCATTTTCAAAAATGAAACTTCTTCAAAAGACTGTTATATACAAGTTGAAACAGGTTTTTAGTGAAAAAAAACCAACAGTCATCTTTTTCACATTCTAATGTATCTGCTATCATCAAGTGACAGTGCCTATCTGAGATGCTACTTCTCATTCTGGACAAGAAATGTAAAAGGTTCTTTAGAAACTCAGGAATTAACTGCATTTATTATCAAACAGTCTGAAAAATCATTTTCAAAATTAAGATAATGTGTTTTACTTTGTAGTTCAAAAATAGATGGGAGAAAAAAAATACATTAATCATCTCCAATCAGAAATTCTGAGTAACTACCAGAAAAGGTAAAAAATGTAATTTGATTAGAAAAAGGAATGCAGAAAGGTAGGATTGTTTATAGATGTGAGGATTGAGAGAGTAAGAATTTGCTAAGAAAAATGGTAGAAAACCACAAGTGGGCTTAATTGAGCAATACAGATTGCAAAGGCCCCAAAGCCAGCATTATTAGAAAATGAAACTAATATTTGATCATGGCGAGTCAAGTGAATTGTTTGTTTATAGTCTACAAGCAAAAAGATTATATAGGAAAAAAAAATTACCATTATCTTCATTTCTCTTTACATTCTAGTTTATCATTAACACAAATTACCGTCCTGGGTATGACAATAAACTACATCCAACAGCAAGGCCTCTGATCAGGAGGTTTTGAGGAGCATGGAACCACCTCTTAATTGCTGGTGTTCCCAGGTCTATCCTGACACAGGGTGGTAGCAGTTCAGATTGAGGAATCAAAGAGGCTAGTTCGAATTCCAGTTGAATCCATTACATTCACTTATGTGCTAATGCCCTTGGGAAAGGTAGGAATCCTCTTCTTCTCCCCACAGCTATGGGTAAATGGCATGACAGATTGGGTTCTATAGCCTTGAAGGACAACTCTGAATTCAAAACCTGCGGAGGGTTATTTGGAGACCTTGTGGCACCAGGTCTCTGTATTTGGCTCTTCAAAAAGCGTGGTTGGTTCTGCACAAAACCTTCATCACTATAATCAAATTATATGTGCAGGTTGTCTGGTTGTCAGTTCCTAGGAACCAAGTTGCCTGACCCTCATACGTTGTAAAAAAAAAAAAAGAGTCCCCGGTAGGCACAGATCAACAGCCCACTTCAATCTACGAAGACCTCCATTCAACACTATCAAAAATTCCTAAAGCTGATAAAATTCTCCTTTTGGAGGATTTTAATGTGATGGTCAGAACATCATGAAGCATGGGACACTGTAGGTCATTTTGGACTTGGTAAACAGCAATGGTTTGCATCTTCTCCAGCTCTGCACAAACCTCAATCTTGTTATATGCAATACTTTCTTTCAACAAAAAGAGATCCATAAGATAACCTGGATTCACCCAAGGTCTCGCCATGGTCATATCATTCATTACATAATTTATCATCCACATGACCTTCAAATGTTTGCAGTGTACGAGTAATGAGGGAAGCAGAATATGGTACTGATTACTATCTTGTAAGGGGAAAACTGAAGCTATGTATGAGGCAGAAAGTTTGTTCTAGAGGGACAAAAATCTCTCTACAGGTTGATGTGAATAAGTTGAGGGATCTGGTGGTATGGAAAGAGCTTCAAAAAGCTGTGGAAGACTCAATTTGATGGTTCCTGGAGAGATTTTAAAAAAGACCATACACAACATCAGTGTCGATGTCTTGGAAAAAGAAACATCAAGATTGGTTCAATGAGAATAATCTTGAAATAAACCAGCTTCTTAAAACCAAAACGATCTTCATCAGAAGATGTCAAGTGCATTTGACTGATCGTCAATCATTTTGCCTGTCCTTTAAGGCCTATAGGTCCTCACTTCAATATAGATTATGCCAATTAAAGAATCAATGGTGGCATATTTTCAAACAAATTCAGGATGCCTACAATCGTAAAGACTCCAAGGTAATGTATGGCCTTATAAGAAAGACCTTTGGGCTTCAGTCAACATCTGTAACTCCACTGAAAACTAAGGACAGAACCAATTTCCTTAAAGATTCCAAAAACATATTACAGTGTTGGACTGAACATTTCTCAGATTTGTTTGATAATCAACAATCTGCCTCAGTCTGGTGTTGTGTATGAAATGACAATTCCACCAACATATGAGGTGACTAGGAAGGCGATTCAAGAGGTCAATACTGGGAAGGCACCAGGACTGGATGGAATTCCTGTTGAGGTTCTCTTACATGGAGGAAATAAAATGGCAAGACATTTGGAATGGCATACATGTCAATCAAGACTGGATTGATGCCATTCTTGTATCCCTGTATAAACGGAAATGTCAAAAGTCAGTGGCAAATTCAGGAGGAGAATAAAACCACTTGAGGTTGTTGGTAAAGTTTTTGCCAAAATCTTGCTCAATCGCCTCCAAAGTCACATCTGTTCTGAAGAGTCAATGTGGATATCACACTGGTAGAGGCACAGTGGACATGATCTTCACAGCCCAACAACCAGCAGAAAATTGCATTGAACACCGTGTCCCACTTTACCAAGTCTGTGTTGACCTAACTAAGGATAGGAACACCTTGTGGACAATTCTAAGAAAACTAGGTTGCCCACCTGAATTTGTGAGGCTGCTTGAAGAGCTGTACAACAACATGAAAGCTGAACTTCACTGGTATTCCATCTGAACCAATTTCTGTTGAGAATGGTGTGAAGCAGGGCTATATATCTGCACCTACTTTTTTTTTCCATCTTTTTTGCTGTAATGCTCACATATGACTGTAGAATTGGTTTTTATTTGCATTTCCAAACTACTGTGAAAGTTTTTGACCTGTGACAATTTAATGATTCCACAAAGGTGTTTCAGCAAGTTATTCATAAGCTTCTTTATGTTGATGATGCTAACCTTGTGGCTCATGCCGAAGAAAATATGCAAACTAACATGAATCTTTTTGATGATGCATGTAAGTCTTTTGGACTTACTATCAGTTTGAAAAAGACCAAGGTAATGTTGACACCACTTCCTGGTTAACTGTATCATGAACCAAAAAAATACTTGTTAAAATATAGTTAAATTTTTTTTATAAAAAATAATTAATTACAATTTTATAGCCATCATTTTTATTAGTACATAATGGTCCACCTTCTACAGGTAATTTACTTTATTTGGTTTATTGAACTTTAATATTGTTATATTTTGCCATCTATTCAGTATTATTAACATCATATATAGATGTTCTACATTTTTAATTTTATCTGCAGGCCTCTTTAAAAGCTTTCCTATATAAAAATTTTTTTTTAAATTTTTTATAACTTTATGTCTGATTAACCCTCCCACCACTTCAACAAAGAGAATGTCATATTTGGCTATATTCATGATAAATTTGTTGCTGTCATATTCTCCACAATCGTCAATGATAACATGTCTAAGCGCCAGTTTATCATGACATGAAAAATAACTCACCCACCACCACCCTCTGACCTTATTTTTCTATTTAGCATGGATCTGACTTTTAATTGGTTAATCAAGACATACATACAAGTTTATTTTTTAATTATGACCTCTCCTTTAACTTTCAGAAAAGGGGGTAACGTTTTGTTTTTAAATTTCCCTAAAAAAAAAAAAATCACTAGTTACCAACCATTGCCTGAGGAAATACAATCATAGTATTGAAACATAAAAAGATTTTGTGTAGCAATGTAAAATGTTTTTATTATAATCTTGTATAATAAAAATATTACAATAATATTTTTTTGCTCTACTTTTGTATTGAGCACTGTTTTAAAAAGAGTAAATGCTATGAACTGTGGAGTTTTACTCCATTTGTTTCTTCTTATTTGGATATATATATATATATATATATGAAGAAATATAGTCTTAAGATATGCTATATTTATGGGATAAAATTGCTCAATATCAGAGATAGAGTGTGTGTGTATATATATATATATATATATATATATATATATATATATATACACACACACACACATAAAAACTAACAATAAAATCATTATTACTCTGAAGAAGTCTCTTTAAAATAATGAAATATATAAATATATGAGTTCTTTTATTCCATTTTGTCATTCAGTTACCTATTAGTCTGAGAGATATATATATATATATATATATATATATATAGATAGATAGATAGATGAATAGATATCTTCCATGATGGAGATTCTTCAGCTTGAACTTTTGGTTTCATATTTCCCATTTTTTTGCTTAATGGGATTGAGATCAGCAAGGTCTTGTGGCTAGGAACAACACAATGACATCTTTTTTTAAATTCCTGACACCATTTTTTGCATCTCATACAATGTGGTCAGGTGCATTGTTTTGCTCAAAGATGTTGTCACTTCCAAGGCTAAAAAGTGTCACCATGATGAAGGCATCTGGCCCTTAACAATGTTGAACAAAGGTGATAATGCAATAAAACACCATCTATATGAATGATTCTCCACAAAACATTTCTAAAAAATATCTCACTGTCTCCATAACCTGGTTACTTTCTCTCAGTATATCTTTGTGATATTGTCTCTTTCCCCAGGTTAACAATAGACATTTACTCAGCCATTTACTATATTCAAGGAAAGTGAGACTCATCAGACCAGACAACCTTCTTCCATTGATACAAAGTCCAGTTCTAATGCTAGCATGACTACTGAAGATGCTTTTGGTGATGGACATTGGTTAAAATGGCTACTCTGATTGGCTATGCAGATCCATACAAAACAAGGATTAACTTATAGCTATTCCTCACTTAACAATTTACCTGTTTAAAAAACCCACAGACTTACAATCAGCTAAAAATTCTTTTTAAAAATCCAATCAGTTGGTACTGTATCTTATACAAAAAGTTTGATTATGTTTTCCTTTCTTCAAAAATGAATGAAATAAAATGAATAAAGGAAAAATAAATTAAAATTTACCTGTACTGTATTTACAATATGCAAACCAAAGTAATGTACAGTATATCAAGATAGCTTTAGAATTTGTTTATTATATTTACTGTTTAGTACACTACTGTAGTGTATAAACATTTAGAAATAAACTAGAAATATTACAAATGCTGTAAATATGGCATTAAAGCAATCTGAAGCTGACTGACACAAACCCATTACACATGGTATATCTGAATTAGCAACATGATTGTTGGAATGAAACCCAATCATTAAAGGGGAGTGACTTTACTCTGTTTTTGTGACACAATCCTGTCATCTTTCAAGTTATATGAAATTTGTGCTGCAGTAGCTTTTCATTTAGTTTCTAACTGACAGAAAAAGCATTTGTTTTTTCCATTGTATCAATAAGTCTTGACAATGCTTTGTCAGTGGTTGGTAATTTTTCCTTCCTCAAACCATTGTCAATAAGTACTCATGATAACTGAACATGAGTACCTAACAATCTATGCCATTTCAGAAATACCCCTGACCTTCTGTCAATATCAATTCAACTGTTATGAAGACTGGCTTACCTGCTACTCTATCACTGAACCTGTAATTTGCAGTTATGAGACAGTAGTTGTCATTCACTCATGTCACTAATTATAATATTTTGATTCATTAATCTACAGCAATCCATTTTTTAAGTCATTAATAAAGATGAAACCTTCTAACAAGACTCAATTTTGTCTTATAACTCAGAATTCATCTTTCAAGATGTTTATCCCTGTCATTAACAAGTAAGGTTTTTCATCTGTCATCTTTCTACCACCATTTCTTTTCTTCTGAGACAATTTATTTTAGAAACAAAGAACAACTTAGTGAAAAACATCATAAAAAGTATAAAGAAACAGTCAGTTTCAAAAGAGAAAAAGAAACAGTCTGTCTCAAAAGAGAAAAAGAAACAGTCAGTTTCAAAGAGAAAATAAACAATCCTTCTCAAAAGAGAAAAAGAAACAGTCCTTCTCAAAAGAGAAAAAAAACAGTCCGTCTCAAAAGAAAAAAGAAACAGTCCGTCTCAAAAGAGAAAATAAACAGTCCGTCTCAAAAGAGAAAAACAGTCAGAAAAAGAAAAAGAGTCATTATTATTGAACAGCTAATGAGTGATTCAAATATTATGAAGCACTGTGCACTCTACTTGCCTGACGATTACAGTAGCATGAAACTTGAGTAGTGGTCTGAACTGTGTTGCTTTTTGAGTAGTGTTGTATCTGCTCTGTCTTGCTCATTCAGACATAGAGCACTCTTTTTTACAGTTTAGGGAGAACAGAGAATTTTAATAAGGTCTGTATTTACAAGTAGATAGAAAACTCAACAACTTAGAGGTTGATGACATAAAATTTTGTGAACTGAGGAATGAGAATGTGCTGAAAAGTTCATAGCTTGACCAAAACTACTATTTATGTTTGGTTTTACTTAGAATTTTTTTGAAGTCATTTGAGATGAGAACTTTTCAGCATGTCCATGTAGCTCATGAAATTTGGCAAATTACTTTTAATAGTTGTATCTACCACTTATTAAAATTTAACAGGAGTAATTTAATGTTACAATAGTTTTTATTAATAGTATCTTGGAAAATGAAGCTCACCGAGATAGGACACTTTCACTGACAAATATGAGACAATTAAGATATTCTAGTGTTTGTGAAGAAAAGCTTTAAAAATTCATATGAATTAAGAGTTTGTAAAACAACCCAATGAACACATTACATGATAACAGTCATCTTATTAGAATACATTCTATTAATCAGTTTCAGACAAAATAGAAACCTTTTCATTGAAAATTAATAATATCCTATAGAGTGGATATCGTCTTAAAGTAAAATTTAATTAACTTGTAATTTAGAGATAAAGATAAAAATTAAACAGCATTTAAAACATGAAATTATTACTGTGCAAATTTTCAGCTTGAAACTTTATTATATTAGAAATTTTATACTCTTCAAGTAATGTATCTTAAAATTGAGTCAAGCATTTTTCTGTTAAATATTCATGTGCATTTTCTGTCCTCTAAGACATCTCTACTTGTAGTATAAATAGAAAACAAAGTATCAAGTAGGCAGTCCACATGATAATACAAGTAGCAGCCAGATGCAACAGCCAGAGTTAGAGAAAATCTTCCTGTTTAGTCTATACCCTGTTTTATGAAAACTACCTTTTGTAAGATGAAGCTGAACTAAAAAAAAAAATATAAAACATTTTGGATTTACATTTTATTCATTTTCTTCTTTTCCTTTTTTGAACAAAATGAATGTTTTTACGAGGTCAAAATTTTCCCCACCTCAACTTTCCCAAACATCAACACTGGAATTACAATTTTTGATATAGACGAAGGGGTGCTAAAAGTTGTTAGCTTGGCCCACATCCCCAAATCTGACCAATTGACTAAACATCAGTTGTTTTGCAAAAGCTTCTTGGTTGGTTTGAGAACTTTTACCATCTCTTTTATATATATAGATTATTTTTAACTATCTTTTAATAAAAAATCAAACCTATAGTATGAAAATATACATATCAAACAAACTAAATTTAATTATGAAAAAATATTATTATGGCTTTCCACATCTTCCTATCCTTCATTGCTCTTAGTAATGCTTGTATTTTTATTATCCCTTAAATTATTCTGCTATCCAATTACACTGGCTCATCACTCAAAATCAGAGAATCATATTGCAATATAAACTGAATATTTATGATAGCAAATAGTCATGGTAAGTACAAATTACAAGTGCAGATAAGGAAAATACTAAAAAAGTAATTTTATCAGTTTTTCCACCGAAATGACTAGATTTTGGGAAAAAAAATAGAATAGAAAAGAAAAAAAAATTATACATATATGAAAAAATTAAGAGATTAGTTGGTCACACTACTTTGGTTCCAACCTTTTGGTATCTTCAGGCAATCTGGGCTAAATAATTTCCTTTATCCTTTGTTATTTAAAAATAAATAAATAAATGCATAATGCAAAGTGTAATAGAAGAGAAAAGCAAAGATATTGAAATTAATCTCCCTACGATACAATTTCAGTAACCTTGTTTTTCTCCTTCCCTTCTATTACACTGCATGTTGTGCATTTATTCATTTATTTTAAATATTTATTATTTAAAAATAAATAAATAAATGCACAACGCAAAGGAAATTAATTAGTTAGGAAATTATTTACCCTAGATTGCCTGAAGATACCAAAAGTTTGAAACCAAGATAGCGTGATTGGCTGATCTCCTAATTTTTTCAAATTTAAAAGCTCTGCATGTTAAATTTTTATTTTATTTATACATGTACAGAGCACTTTTTAATACTACTGTTTCCTAGCCTAATTCAACTCAGACCAATATTTTTTTTTATAATATATATATATATATATATATATATATTAGTTAGGTAGTCTTGTTTCCTGTGAGATGACTTATTAAACAGGTCAATGTCTGGTCCTTAGCCCCCTCCCTTACTCTTAAGTATTTAAAAAAAAATAGATCTAAAATTATTCCTATCTCTCCCTTCCTTCTCTAATTTTGACCATATCTTTTGTCCTCCTCCTCTCTCTATCACCTTAAATTAACTTAAAACTACCCCTCAAAAGTGTATAAAAATAATACATAAATTTAAAATCATCTTTTATGCTTGGAAATGTGATCTGAAGAAAATTCCTGGAGAAATAAAATATAATCAATGGACCCTTAAGGTTGTCTATTTTAATTAAATATATATATATATATATATATATATATATAATCTCTCTCACACACACACACACACACACACACACACACACACACACAACTAATTAGTTATCAAGTTGGAACAAAAGTTGTCTGTCTATTTTGATATGAAAATGTTAAACAAAATTTATTAAACTATTGCCTCTTTATGGAGTTCAGAAATTTATATCTTTTTCTTTCAGGTTATAAGAATATTATTCATGATATAGTTTGAAACCTGCCTGCATGTTCATTCCAACCAAAGAACACATTAGAAATATTGTTATTTATGAGTTTCAAAAAGGTGTCACTGCAAGTGCAGCAACAAAATCTATGGACTAAGGTCAACATCAAGTGAAGAGGTTCAACATTAGTCAGTCTCGTATTTTAAATCAAAACCTAAAGAATTTTACAAACATGGAATCTATAAACTTGTTGGCAGAAGGAATGAGGTTCTAGGAAGCAATAGAGGTTATATTGAAGATTAAATATTTCTATAAGCATTAATATTTTCATTTGTAATATAGACAGCAAAATCAATTTCATTCCAATCTGATACTTTGCATGTGTTGGCTAAATATGAATAAAATGAAAGAGAAAATTTAACAAAATATAATATGTGAAGAGAATGGGAGTTTTGTGAGAATTTCATTAAACTTCAATTTTTTATGTGGCTTTTGTTTTCACTAAAAGCAGATGAGAATTTCTATCTGACATGCTGAAAAACATTAAATTCAATTTTAATGGAGAGAAAGAAAAAATAAGCAAAGATTTCTTTTGTCATCTGGTCATTCACAAAACTAACAACTTTTGGATATTACAAGAAAAAAAGCCTTTTACAAAAAATTCTCTTGATTTGATTAGCTTGCAAACTACAAACAAAAAAAGGTTTTTATGATAAAGCAGAATATTGGCAATAACTTCTTTCATATTGACAAATTCTTGCATACAAGGTCGTCATTTTTACTTATAGAAAATATCAATTTTCACCTTATCCAAAAAGGAACTATAACTTAATCAAATTTTCTTATCAAAATATGAATACGAACAATGAATAATTTCTTAAGGTTGTCTTGTTCTATTAAAAACTATGTGAATCTTATGTTTCTTTAATGATGAAAATGTTGGCAATCACTAAAAATAATGAATGATTTTATGTTTCCTCAAGATCTACACCAAAATTCACATCTTCAAATCTTGCCTATTCAATATGAGATTTTTTTTCAGCTACTTTTGCCACAAAGAGAGACAAGTTCAAAACATGTTTCGTACATTGCAATAGAAGGAGTGTGTGCATGTGCCAACGGCAGGCAACATAATCCTTGGTTGAGACGTCTGTTCATAATATTAAACATGCTCACACAAAAACCATACCTCCTACATCCACCCTTTGCCTGGCTCTTCAAAACTGACATGGCATATTGCACCTTGTCGATTGTCACATCCGCTTCCTCTTTTCTACAACAGTCAATAAGGCCCCAACAGATCTTCAAGCCCTGTTTAACTCAGCCGCCATAGGTGCCCCACTTTTACATCTGACTGGGCGGCTATACATGCAATTGGCTTCATAAAACCCAGCATTGTTTGCACAATCCTTTTCTGTCATTGATTCATGCCAATAATATCTGAGTCACTTATATATCCAAAGCAATTTCATTTAACAAACTATGTATGATAAAACTTATTATCAGAACATGGCTGATACCAACATTCCTCAATAAAAAATTTAAAAAAATGTAACAACAAAAATGAAAACCACAAATATAACAAATCAAGTAAGTGCATATGGAATTCAAAATTTATCCACAAAAGAAAAAGTATATTAACTGTAGAATTTAAAAAGCGATCAGAATATAATAAAAAAAGATTAACACCAATTTTTAATAGTATTGTTACTCATTGTTATAGCTTTAATTTGCAAATAAATGGGAAAACTTAATTAAACATTTACAAATCAATGTTTGCCTTTATGTACATTACTCATTGTAAAGCTTGGAATCAAGTTTGAGTAAATATTAAATTTATTGCATGCATAAAGGATTAAGACAAAGAAATGCTTCAACATTCAAAACGAAATCTTTTTAATAAATAACATAAAGGAAACATTGTAAAACCAGTAGTAATAATGGTATGATGACTTGTCAGCTATATAATGTCAAAAAATTCAGTGTAAAGATAGAAGTTAGTCTAACCATTTAATCTTCCTTTTTAAATTGCAATATAGAAACATTTTAAGAGAATAACTACAAATCTGATTTTTTTACTGTATCTTCTTCTGAAGACAGTCTTTTAATTCTAACTTTATTGGTGAGGTTGATTAACACAGTTTTTATACTTAAATTGAGTCAAATAAGAAACAAAAGCAAATAATGAAATCTTTCAAACATCAGGTTCTGATTAGCACAAGAAGGAGATCAAAAGATTTTCCTGGGAGCAAAAGCCTCAAGTAAACATGCAAACATCATAATTAACAAGTGATATTAAAGAAGATTTTAGAATTAAGATAATTTTGTAACATTGAAATGAATTTATTATTTATAATGAAATCTTGAATATGAAGGAAAATCAGTTCTTACAGAATGAAAAGAAATATATCCAGTAAAAGTTTTAGTGAACACAGAGAAAGAAATTTTGTTGAATAATTGTGAAGATCTGAATTGTTTAGATGCAGAAGACAAGGTTTGTATAAAATTAGAAATAAGAAGAAATATATTGTTGATGTAGCAAGAAAAAAAATCATTGCATCAATTAAAAGAGAGGAAATCTTCAATTATTATTTTTGAAAATTAAGATCTATATCCAATGTAGACTCAACAGTAGATATACAAAACAAAAAACAATGTAAAATATCTAAAAGTTTAAGAGAAAGGAAAAGCAAGTAGCAAGAAAAAGAATGAAAAATGAGAAGTTTATCCATTAAAATATGAAATGAACTGGACAAAGGCAAAAAGAAGAGAATAATTTTTGTGAGAAAAACATAAAACAAAATCCAAGTGTTTATAAGACTGTCAGTTTTGTTGCAGTAAATGAGTAGGACAAAATCTGTGCCCTTGTACAAGATTTAGCAATATAGAAAATACTACACAAGTAAAATTTTTATATATTTCTAATTAGACCTAATATAAAATTATGATTTAAATTCTTAAGTTCTTTTCAAAATTACTTATTAGTAAAAGAAGGTTTGACAAATTCAAATGTCTAAAGAAATAAAGCTGAAAAAAAAAAAAGTTTAATAATTTCTCTCATTTACATTCAACATGAAATGTAAGTAGACATTTTTTCTCAAATGAATCCATGCAGAAATCAAGGTTAACTAATACAAATTTACTCATTCATAAATCTATTTTCAGTATACCCTGCCTAGCATTTGCATAAATCTATTTCCAGTATACCCTGCCTAGCATTTGCATAGACACAATTATAACTTGTTTCAATGCAGAAAAGAAGATTCACAAAATAGACAATACAAAAAAATGGTGTACTAATTAAAGGTATTTACAAAGGTATTAGGCAAACAAGTAAACACATTTTACATCCTCTGAATTTGTGAGTGTGCCTAAAAGTGATATCTCTTATGCTATAGGAAACTACTAAAAACATATGTTGGCCAAACAAAACAAAAGGCATATTTTGATGACAATATATTGTATACATAATGAAAATATATAGAAGAGATTTTTACAAATTACACACAATCAAATAAAACATTTTGATTTCATTTTTAATTGTTTAAAAATGTTTTAGATGCTCTTTATTAAAAAAATATAATAATCTCCACAATTTTCAATTTTATTTAAGTTAACCCTACTTCAAATTAATACAATAATTTATATTTGTAGGAAATGTTTCCATATGCAAATAAATTTCTGGCTTTTAAAAGAAAAAGTATTCAAATTTTCAATGATTAAGATACTAAACTGATTTCTTTTAACTTTTAAGAATATAAATGGCTATTGTATATTTTAAGTCTTTTTGCCGCATACAGCAACAAAGTGACCTATATTCAGCTTACATGAGAGAAAACTTAATACCTAATTCTATTACAGATTCAGAATTAATTCAATGATGAAAGTTAAAGTATAATTACTGAAACTAACTATTGTTTAATCCAAATTGTAAATATCATTATACTTGCTGCCATAAAATTTTAAGTTGGTTATATATTAGAATAAGCTCATTACATAAGGAAGTAGTTGCAAATGAAGAAAAATTAAAACTCAAAGAAATAAGCATAAAGTGGGAAAAAAAACAGAAAGAAGATATGAGAAAATTAATTTTACTTTTTTCTGCAGTACTTTAAAAAAATTTTCAAATATTTCCTTTGTGTTTTTTATTGCTTAATCTTTCAATTATTCATACATTTCAATTACAGTTTATTATAGTTTTTCTTAGTGGTAGAGATTCATTCAGAAAATTCTTATTAAATATTTTAATCTTAAGCACATTGGAAATATTTACAACTTATTATTCTTAAGCATAAAAAACTGTAATAAAAATGCTTTCATCTGAAAATGAACACAGAGATAATTTGTTCAGTAATCCCAAGAAAATTTGGTAAACAATCTTAACTAACAAAAAGTGGTTATCATTGAAAGAAAAATTTATTTCTACAGATGATGACAAAGGAATTTTTTTCAAATGCAGAGTTCTAAATTTATGTTCATAACTTCATAAGATTCATAAAGGCCAATGTCATTTTACTTTGTATTATTCTTATTAGATGAAGTAATAAGTGTTGAGATACTTACTTTGTTGGATACTCAAGTTGACCATCTGGATCTGGGTTAAGGTCAAATTCTTGATCTGGTTCAGTTGAAACATCATCGAATGTCATAGATGGACGGTTTTTGTATCTGATAAAAGAATACAATTATGAACCTATATATATATATATATATATGTTGCACACACACACACTCACAATTTTAATTTCTTCTAAAACAAAAACAAAAAAAATGAAAAATAGCTTTAATGGCAGTAAAGAATTTTTAAAAATTATTTCAAAAACAAATTTCAAAAACCTGAAATGTAGATGTTTTTAAGAATCAGATACTAAAAATTTTCAAATGAGAGGTCTGAAATTATTCAAGTAAAAAATCAAGCAAAATGACTTACAATGTTCTCTAAATATGTTACATACATACATACATACATACTTGATTTATTATAATCAAAGGTTAAAAAAAAATAAATATTTACAGTACATTTACTTACAATTTCATTTTTGAAGGATCCATTCCTTCTCCTCCTCCAATTACAATAATCCCTTTTAACTTGATATGACCTGTAAAACTGAAATTTAAAAAGAAAGTATAACTATGCTTGTTGTGGAGTAAATAACAGACTTCCATTAACACAAATGAACTAGACAAGATGCCTTAAATAAAGAACTCCAAGTATTGGATTTAGTCAGGAGAATTTCTAACAGGCATCACTGTGAGCAGCCTAAGCAAGACATAATAATATAACCACTTGAAATGATTTATAACAGTAGCAACAAAGGATTGAAACTCATACAAGTAGGAAAAAAGTCCTTTTTTTTTTTCTTTTTTTTGCTTCAGCACATTGGTTTAATTTTTTCTCTTTGTTGCCTGTAAAAAAGAAAAAGAGAAACAGACATAACAGCAAGTAGCCTAAGTAATTATTATAGCTGCTAAGAGTGAGTTATAATAATGCTAATATCTATGATAAAATAAAAAAGGGGGTGTTTAATATGAGAATGTTTCAGTTTATCAAAAGAACAAACTAAAGCAAGTAATATGGTTTTCTTTCAGGTGAAACCGATTAGTCTATGAACACAAATCAGGTAAATAATCTGAAATTTTATTGATACAGATATCTCACAGCCATTAACAAATGAAGAAGTCAGGAACAAGACTATCCTTCACAGATATGAAGCTAGGATCACAAAGATTAACTGATCCAATTATATTTGAAGAAATGCAAAGTCAGTAAACAAGTTGGCTTGATTGAAGATATTTGAAATATAAAAACAGCAATTTACAACTCAAAAATATGTAAACAGCATCAAATTATAAATTACTACAAAACATGCCTGGCTATGAAATTGGAATATGGAGACATTACTCCTAGTTATGGAATTCATCTGGAAAAATCCAAAGATTCTTTAATAATTGGTTCAAGAGAATAGTATGGATCCACCAATTAAATTCCATCAGAAACATTGATCTGTAACAAAGAAGCCAACAAATGTCCTTGGTAGATGATATCAGATAGAAGTGTAGGTGAATAAATACATGCACTTTGATAGTCAGTAATCACAAACATTGCATGAAAGTGATAAAAGGGCAAAATAAAATATGCTAGTCATGGTGTCATACTAAAGTACATAGAAACTGGAGAGAATCAGAGATCTTTTTGCACACTGATCAAACAGTTTCACTTTATCCAGAAAAAGAGAGAAGGTCATATAAGACAGCATCTTCTATCCACATAAAAAAAAGATACAATTGCCACAAATTATCATTAAAGAAAAAACAAAATATAATGATCAATATTCATAAAATAAAAGAAAATAAAATAAAGAAAAAATAACCTTAACTGGATAGCAACCACTTTCATCATATTTCTTTTTTTAATTGAACTATTTACCAATGTTTGCCAATTATTATTGATGGCAATAACAAGGTACAGAGTAGTTGTGTATTAAAATGTCATGTAATTCAACTAGCCTTTTTTAACTTAGCCAAAGTGGTCAAGAAAATAGGTGGGTAGTCTAGAGACATAAAAAATACAAATATTACAACAATTAAATATCAAACCACTAACAAACTTATGTCAAATAGAAAAATAGCCAGCAACTACTGAGACTGAATGTTGATTAAACACTAAATTCATAAAACAAATTCTGTTCAGAGTGAATCATTGCAAATCCTAATCTACTTTTGGCATTATTTGTAAAATGACAACAAAAACAACAAATCTGTTTAATAAGATTTTATAACTTTACAACAATTATCACCAATGCTGACACAAGTGGTTAATAAGGAAAAATTTTGTTTTAGTTTACGTTGTCAGCTACCAAAAAAAAAATCATCAATAATTATTTTTTATCTTTTAAGTACAGCATCTGATGTTTGATATCAAATCTTCATTGCTTAGTTTCACACATTCCAAAAATAACACACACTAGAATATTTTTCAAAATTTGATTTAAAGTCAGAATTATAATTGCTAGAATATTTTTTTTTATCTGAAATGTCAAAGTGGTTTTATAGCACACTGATTCATAGTGTTTTTTTTTAATATTCAGGATTTAGAAATGTTAAAAACCAGTGGCATATTAAAGAGAAGTTAACAGCTGCTACCTTTGCTTAAAGCAACATTAGAACACAGCTTAGCAGCAACTAACCTCTTTAAATAAAAATAAAAATCATTCCAACAATAATATCAAAAACTCCTTGTAGGTAAATTAGATATTTTTGAAACAGGCTTACAAAAGTTCAGATTTATTTTTTCTGTTGATTACAATTTTGGAAATATTTACATTATGATAAACCTATAACAAATCAATTCAATAAGCCTTTCAAATTAAGACTATGCTCATATTTAAAGCCAAAACTTTTCATAAAGTCATAGATCTTTAATTATATGAATTTTGATAAATAAAAAAACGTTAATTCCCATGAATACTGAATGTTTTGTAAACCTATTTTTTATTTAACTTTCAAAATATTAAATTGTTAAATGTTAGAAAATTTGCATAAATTTGTTGTAATTAATAAATGTATGCAATAAAAACAAAATTCATTTTACATCAACTAAGATGATGATTATTATCATTGCAAAATGATATAAATGTGGATCAGTAAATTTGTTACAGAATTTTGATCTGAAATTTTGTAGTATAATGTTTGATATTTGCCCTAAATTAAGTACATTAACAAGGAAAAAGATTGTTAAAAATAAATATTTGTTGTGTAAAATATTTCTTTATTAGACATCACTGATGAGCTTACATATTTCTATATATTATTTAATATAAATTTCAATAACTATTTTCATAAGAAAAAAGAATTCATCATTAGATTTTGTTTTTCATAATATTGGATATTCATGAATAACTATAATCAGTTTTTCCACAAGAAAAATACAATGAATGTTTTTTAAACAAAGTTACACAGTTACAGTTACTTTAGATTAAACCTAAAAGTTAGGCATTAAAAGATAAAAATATGTAAAAGCTTAAAATTTCTCATTTTACTTTGCAAAGTACAAGATTATTGAAAATGTTGGTTCAATATAAATTAAACATTTCCTCTCTATAAAAAGTTAACATTGAGATCAGTCACTGAAAAAAAAAGCATGCAAAACATTAAACTTATTGGGTTTCTACAGCTGATCAGTTTTTTTACATATTACTTTATCAATTTTTATAGTTTGTCAACACAATTCATGAACGTGATATCAAATTGTTTCCTTGTTAAAATCTGAAAAAAAAAAAAAATTTAGAAAGAGATTCTTAAATTTAAAACTTTCTTCTATTAAAAAGAAAAAAATTGCATTAAAAGTTGTTTTATCCAATCTAATACATTTTCAAAATTGAAAAACAGGGTCAAAAAAAAAAAAATTTGAAAAAAAATAAAATAAATAAATAAAAAAAATAAAAAATATCAAAGAAAACACAACTGAATACCTTTTCAATACCTCAAATATGACAAAATTGATAACTGATATATTTGTTGGACAAATATTAGAATTGAGATTAAGAATTAGATTGAAGATTCAGACAAAAATGTATAAGATATCTATTAATCATTGGAATATACTTTAGTTATTAGTATTTTTATTTGATATATACACCTTGATAATATTTCCTAATTAAATAAATACATTAAGAAATGTATAAAGATATTTTAAAAGAATGCCAATTACATTAAAAATGACCAAACCTTAAAAAGTGTTCTGTTTCTTGAATTATACTTTAACAGATTTCTTGTTATTTTGAGTAGTAGCAGGAGTGGTTCATAAATTATGTTAATGTTACCAATGTTAACATTTCATACAATTATTTTTTTTTTTTTTTTAACTAGAAAGCCATCATAATGGAATTTTTAATAATGCAAAAAAGAATGAGCATAATCTAAAACAGGAAAGAGCATTGAAGAAGCCTTCCAGGCAGATACAAGAGATGTTGCTTTTCTTCTTTACACACTTGGCATGACTCTTGGAATTCAAATGCCAGCACCAAGAGTCATGAACTGGTGCAGGCAGAGAATGCATTCTGATTATCTGATTATTCCTTTATCTTATACTCATTCCAATCCTTACATCTTCTGAATAAAGACTAATGATAATTAAGCAAAGAGGTGATATACAGATTTTAATTAGTCATATTCAAAATAGCTTTATATATGCAAAAGTTTTCAAGAGGGGGTTTCTGAAAAGATGACAATTGCCTACTGGACATCCTTCCATGTATTTACATCTAGAATTAAGGGGAAAAAAAATTTTTTTTTTCCATAAATTTGTCATCAAACTTTATTATAAGTCAGGATAATTTTAAATTAATACAAAAATTTTTGAAACATTTCACTGAAGCTATTATCAGCTACAAAATAACATTTCAAACATATTATAAGTCTTAATATTTAAAAACTATCTTTATAATTCAAGAAATGAATCTTGTATATATCAATTCTCTTTTTGTGAGACAATTATTCTTTTCAATACGTTCTCTTTGTTTCACTCAAGTAATTATCAATATAATCATTAATAGAACAAATTATTTACTTTTTAACAAGTGGAAAGAAGGTAACTATACATTCAATCTTCAATTTCTACCAATGGAGCTTGGATTCATCTTATAGAAATTATTTTGATTCTCTTATGACATTCCTGAACAGACAATATTATTAGATGATGATGAAAAAAAATTACCATTTGAAAATCTGTAAGAAAAGAAAAAAAAAGCTCTTATGAAATAAGTATTTCTCATGAGGAGGAATGCTTTTTCAATAAAAAAATTGATTTCAATTGGCAAAGCAAGTATTATTACAAACAGAATATTCCTTAATTAGTTTTTTATCAAATTATTAACAAGTAACAAAATTATTTACTTCCTTATTCTTTACTTGGTGGTTAGTTTCATGTAAATTCTCAATCATTAGTTTTCTTTATATTTTTCAGCATTATAAATAGTATCTAATTTACCTCTTTCATGTACATTTTATTTACACATACATATATATATATATATATATATATATATATATACATATATATAATATATTATAATATATAATATATATAATATATATATATATATATATATAATATAATATAATATATATAATATAATATATATATATATAATATAATATATTTGGTTGGATAGATGAGTTTGTGACCCTGGGTTTCACGCTTTAGCGATCGTCAGACAAATGTTTATTAAACCTAAACGTCAGACGTCGACATTTCATTCATTTTAAACAACATAATTGCATTCAAGATTTTTGTTTGTTTTTCCAAATTTTTCTTCATAATATTATATATATATATATATATATATATATATATATATATATATATATATATATATGGATGCAGGTGCTGTAATGGTGAGGGACTTGGAATAATAACTCGGCAATAGAAGTAGATAGGTTGGCCTATTGTCCAGTTCATCCCCTCCATCTTTTGACAAGGAGTAAGGGTTTATCACTTTCCTGTTTAGGATTGGGTTTCTGGTTCCTTCTAAAGTCTTTTCATTCTCTTTACTTCCAGTAGAGCCTCGCATCTTAGTGGCATTATCACCTTGCATGCAGTGAATTGATTAAAGAAAAAAAAAAAGTCAAATTTTTTTCATGTTCATTACATTCACTTTTGTGCAAATACTATTGGGAAAGGTATGAATCTATGTTTCTCCCCCAGCTATGGGTTAAATAGTTGGGGCAGCCTGGGCTCTTTAGCCTTAGTTGGAAACCAGTCTAGAAGAAAGACACCTCTGAATTCAAAACCAAAAGAGGGCCTTTTGTAGACTTCAGGATACACTGCATGCACTAGTTCTCTGTACTCACTTCTTTCAAAATAAGTGCAGATAGTTCAGTACAAATTTTCACTCATATGTCAAAAAGTTCATCATGTATTAATACACACACACACACACACATATATTATATATTCTTCATTAAGACAAATAGAGTTTTCCAGTCACTGGTGTGTTTGTCTAAAAATAAATACATCTAAATTCACCTTCATCCCTGCCGTGCGCCAATGGCTTAGAGATAAAATTTCCAACTGATACCAAATCAGTCGGGTTTCGATCTTGGCTGGAGGCAATTGGATATCTAGCCAAACTGATGAGTTGTGAAACAGTGAAACAGTCTGACAATATATATATATGCTCCTGAAAAAATTATTTCAGTTTAGCTGTTCGAGGAGAAAAGTGAATTTGTAAACAGTGACTAATACTGCTGCAAGACTCTTCGTGAAGACAAATCAAGTTCTCTGGCATATATATATATATATATATATATATATATATATACACACATACACACACACACTGTTGTCTCTCTAATTGTGGGACTTGTATTAGCCTCATTGAAAACACAATGTATAAATTTAAATCATGACAAACATTTTTTTGTAAAAATCATTTTACCTGTTTATCAAAATCTAATAGATGCCATTAAATGTAAAAATGCAACAAGGATTATATGAGGCAAACTAAACTCACCCTCAGAAAGAGAATAACAATCCATCACCAACAAATACAAGACCCTACCACAAGACATACCACACAGTGGATATTTTGACTTATGTGCAACAAATAAGTCCCCCAAATACCAAGTCTTTTTAGACAAAACCAAACATGTATAAAGAAATTATATTTATTCAAAAATACAAACCATGAACAAACTCTAATAAGTACATTTAGCAAGGACTATCCAGACACATAACATCCCTGTCCATTTTACTAATGGAATCATTATTATTACTTTTATTATTATCCTTATGATTAAGGCAATAAACCACTATCCCTGCACATGCACTAATAAAAATTCAGGATAAAGTGAAAACAATAATAGTAATAATAATGATGATGATGGCATAATAATTAAGTATTGTACATGATTGTCTATAAATGTGTTACAGTTCAGTAACACATTTATAGACAATTATGTACAATTCTTGTTTATTATGTTTATTATGTCATCATCATTATTATTACTATTATTTCTCTCACTTTATCTTGCACATTCCAACAGAGTAGGAAACACTAAAACTATTTCCACACACAGAAACAATTACATTGAACATTTTGAGATCGCCACTAAGGTCCAAAAAATAGAATTCCTGACACTTGAACTACCTAACACTTTGTTGTCATTAACTATGCTCACAGAATTATGACAATCCAAATTTTGATAAAATTTTATGATCATCAATTTTAGGCACAAAAATTACTATACCTGATTGCATAGTAAATGCTCACTAGTTGTTTTTTGCATAAAACAGAAATTCTCCAACTCCAATTAGATGTGAAACTTATCATGCCATAGCCACACACCTCTCCATCTCAATTTAACTTTTGAAAATCATAAAACTGAAACTGATAAAGTTACTCTAAATATTCTTAAGACTGTAATTGCTACAACTCTTCTTTCCATATGTAAAATTTCAGATATAACTAAAATATACATGTAAAAGAACATAAAGACAAAAGGAAAACTTAGCTGACACATTTCATCCTCTGAGGGACTTCAATGTAAAGATTTTATTTAGTAACAAGTATTTATAAACAAAAATAAAAATGTCATTAGTTTTTCAAAATTTTAAAATTTAAGAATGCTCATAAATATACATCAGTCTAAATGAAAACAGAAATAAATTCAACAACTTTGATCTAAAGAATGCCACACTTACTAAACATGAAAGTAAATTGCTTAAATGGAGAATTCTTGAGTGCTGCTATTGAACCTTAGCAAAATATAAACCGGCACCCCAAATTTTTTTCAAATGTCTCCTTTCTCAAAAGAAATACCTCTTTCTCAAACCAACATACATGATTATAATTTTTTTAATTAAAAGAAAACAATTAAATTCATAATGTTCTTTTATTTAAAAAATATATAATACATAAATTATAAAACCTAAAGTAATATAAATAATAATTACATATCTAAAAAAAAATAACAACTACAATATTTATTCATTTTTGTTTATTAAACATTAAATTACATCACTTAGCATCCTCCATAATTTACCTTGACTTTTCAGTTAAGTTGATGTATATGAGCATTTATAAATACTTCTTGCAAAAATACTTTTCCTTGATGAAGTTCATTAAAGGACAAAAAGTTTCAACTAAGATAAGTTTTCCTTCTGTCTTTATATATATATATATATATATATATATATATATATGAAACGTGCACATTACTAGGAATTTTTAACATTTTGTAATTTTTTGAAAACTAATGAAGGAATATGCAGGATATTTTCATATATTATGTGAAATATCCTTATTTTTTATGTATAAATTATAGTAGATTAAATGTGACTCTTATAATGTGGCAACAGTTTTAAGAATTGAAATTGCAGAATGTGCACAAAGTTTAATAAGACAAATGATTTGAAGGAAAAATTGGAAAGTGTCATTGTAATGACAACTAAGTAAAAAAAAAAACATTAACAAAAAAAAAAAAAAATTAACATGAATTTTATTATACAAAGCTCCATATTCTGAAATTAGTTTTAGAAGGAAGTCATCACACTTTTTCAATATACAAGTTAAAGTCAGGCCAACAAGTTGTTCAGGTGTGCATAGCCATGACTGTTCTTGGGAAGCATAGCAGAATGGTTTACTGTTGACTTCTCCATAGATTTGAAATCAGTTATCCTAGATTGGTTGCCAGCTAGGGCTAAAGAGATACCCCACCTGCCCTGCTATTTCACTCATATCTTGTGACAGGGAAAGAAGAGATGGAAAGAGCCTTTCACAAAATGTGTTCATGCAATGTGAACAAAAACTATTTAAAACAGAATTTCAATTCTGATTGCAGATTACATTTTATGCAACTGCCAGCCTCCCACCACAAATAAAACCATGCAGAAGTACCTCAATTACCTAGCCATAATTTTACTATTTTCAACTGACTTGAAAAATATATAAAAGAAATGTAAAGCCCAAAAAGTTGAAAATAAACTACAAAATGAATACAATATTAACTGACATGACTAAATGAAAAAGATAGAAACTAAAATGAAATCAGTAACCAACTATCATCAGTGTCATATTCTTCAATATTTAGATGAAATAATGGCCATACATCAGCATTGTTTAATTGGTAAAAAAAAAAAAATTCTTATTTTAATCAGATCAATTAAAATGGATGTTTTAAGCAAATATCTATATGAACAAAAATGTAAATATTAAAATTTTATAATTATGTCAAAATAAAATAATTCCTAATTTATAACTGTTGACTCTTAGAGAAATATCATACATAATTTTCATGTTTCAAATAAAAAGTTTAGTAGTAATAATAACCATTTTTAATGCTGAACTTTAACTGATTTAAGAGGAAATACGCCTATTTATCAATAGCTATGAGTTTTCAGTCGATCTCACTCTAATTTCCAGGATTTTTTATTTATTTTCAGTACCACACGACTGCCACAATTGTTCTGTATTTTATTTTTCATTTTCTCTTCCCAGATCTTCAACATATTTTCTTCTATTGCTTCAAGACAATATCTTCTTTTTTTTTTATTTTTTATTAGGAATATTAAAAAAATGATTAGGAAAATTGCTACTTTATAAACCTTCATAGTTATCTCTCTTGGACAAAATATCTGTAAGGGAATTTTTTTTTCTAATTTAGTTTCTGATTCTCTCTATGCATAGAAAATAGACACACACACACACAATCACATTTTACTCATTTATTCAACTTGCCTGGTAATTTTCTAATCTTCTAATTTTTACTAATGTGATTCCTTCTTCATCAAAAGTTCAAAATTTTCTAGCTGCTAGCCATTAGTTCTTTCAATGAGGTGCTAAAACAATTGATGCTATTTTCTCTTACTTTCTCAGAATATTCAACATTGCAGAGTGTTGTGCACAACTGTCGTCTATCTGTGTCTGTGTGTATTTCTAGACATACATGTGAAGCTTGTATTCCATCTTTTTCATAAGAATGCAGATATGCACTTTCCTGCAGCACACACTTGATTAATGCCCACAGCTATAGCATCCTACTCTTTTTATTCACTGAGTTTCTTTGATTTTCTTGAATTTTTTTTTCTTTTTCTTGACAATAACTTTTCCTTTGTTCTCTCTTTATGCACATCTATTAGAAAATATCATCATCTTTTAGATCTTCGCCTTTTATACCATCAATGCCGACCTTATTTCAAGGTTCGTCATCATTACTTTTGGAGATTATGTCAATTTAGTTTCTATCTTTTTCCATCTCATTTCATCATTTACATGTCAGTTAATATCACATTCATTTGTTTTCAACTTTATATGCAAATTTTCTGCTACTTTTTATCTCCCTTTTATCTTTTTCATGTCAGTTCCAAGAGTATATGTCCAGCCATTATCATATTCACATGACATCTTTATTTTAGTAATAAAATGAAATTTTTGCATTTACCAGCATTACAAAATTAAAGTACTAATAATAAGTGTCAAACGAAACATCTTTAAAGTAAGGGGAGGGTGGCACTTAACAGGTGAAGTAGTGAAAATGTTAACATCCTTTGGCATTAAATAAAGTCTGAAAATGTTAAACATTGTTTAGCTAAATGATTTGAAGGCAATGAATACAACACTTGCTCTATTCGGTTCTTAATTGAATTGATAAAAGCAAATACTACACTTTGATCACACATAAACAATTGTAATAATGATTTTATAATACAGTATTCAAAATAAAAGCAACTTATTTTATACTTAAATACTTTTATCATTACTATAAAAAATCATTCCTGCATCTACTTTGCTCATTATTGTATTCAAGATATCTTTTGGACTAGATTAACTTGTATATTTATTGTGCTAGTGTTCGTATGTAGACATTAAAGGATAAAAAATAAAGTAGACAAGGCTTAATTTATCCTAAAAGCTAATTTGTTTAGCATCTTTTATAGTAAAAATCCTACATATAATCAGTGAATTAAAGCGAGAAGAAATGTGTCTTTTATAAGATTTTGCCATTTGATTTGAATAAGTGATTAAATGAATAGAACTATTTGCCACAGAGATTTAATATTTCTTGAAAAACAAATTATGCAATGATGAGTGTACAAAACCATATTAATTTCATAAATTACTTAGATCTGAACTTCAGTCAACATGTTCTCTGGCTGCCTGCATCAATCAAAATATTTCATTAAAAATAATAAAAATGATAATAGTAGTTCAATTCATTTATGTTATAATGACAGTGTTTTCTTTTAAATCACTAACCTTAATAAATAGCTTATTTATGTTGAATTATTTTGCATTAAAATGAAATAAGTCTTAATATACACAAATATTTTTGGAGTTAATGAATTATGACTGACTATCTAAATTAGAGGCATTTATGGAAAAAAAAAGATATTTATGGATAAGATGTATTCTTTCTTACATGATAATTGTAAACACTAGCAAAAACTTCAATTTCAAGTTTAATACATAAACATTATGTAGAACACACACAGAATACACACACACACATATATATATATGAGGAAGTGGAAAGATTATATTGAATCAATTGCTAGGTCTGCTGCTAGGAAAGTTGGTTCACTGTGTTATGCTAGACAATTTTTCTTGCTAGACTCTATCTTACATATTTATAAGTCTACCATTCATCCTTGCTTTGAATATTGCTGTCACATATGGTTTGGTACTCCTGCTATATATTTAGAGATTCTCGATAAAATACAAAAAAGAATTTGCATTGCTATTGGTCCTTACCTGGCATCTTGGATTCAGTCACCCCACCACCATAACACAGCTTCCCTGTACCTTTTTCTATAAATATTTTCATGATAATTGTTATGATGAATTTTTCTCTATGGTACCTAGATTTTATGAATTTAAACACATTACTAGATTGCTGGCAAGGTCTCATTTTACAGATGAAAATGCTAGATGTAACCATAAGTTCTATGCTAATTGTTTCTTCTATTGCAATTTTCACTCATGGAACTCTCTTCCAACTTCTTGCTTTCAACTCAAGTTTAAGCTTCAAAACTTTAAATGCAATGTCAATCATTATCTTCTGAAGTTTAATTCCTGTTCTTTTATTGTTGTCTCTTCTTAATATTATTTTTTTTTTTCTATGATTATATATATATATATATATATATATATATATATATATATATATATATATATATATATATATATATATATATATATATACAAACACAAATAATAGCTGAATTAAACACTGTACTACAATTTAGCCTTGATAACACTTCCTCTGATATACTTCAAATTTATTCCTACATTTACAACCAGGGAACATCCAGCATATGGGGTGGTGACAGAAATACAAATAGAAAAATTTATGGAAAGCACACTTTGTGATCAATCTCTTGATAGGAATTTATGTTTTTAATATTGAGGGTTATTATATTTATAAAGTTTCTTTAGCTGGAAAAAAAAATACCCCTGGTCTATCTCACACAGACATATATATAGCTCCAATTTAAACTACTTATATTGTAATTTTTACATCTTTTTATTTAATATATTAAAATAATTGAATATGATAAAGTCAATCTTTTTAGATTTCAAATAATTCAAACATCATTGACTTTTATATAATAGATTTTTAATATGGAGCTATATAGTTTTAGATATTTATTTTAGAATTTTTTTTATTAAATCTTCATAAAATTTTAACTTGGCAAAAATGTGAGACAGTATATAATCTAAATACCTATAGGTAGAAAAGAATGGATTCAAATTCTGTTGTGATTCTGTTTTCTAATAAAACAATATCTGATCAGTAATATTTTGAATTCAATTTTCCACTTCAAATAGATAAATTCATTTACAGAACATTTATTTAGTTACCTTTATATTTTATGGAGATGAGATTCAAAATCTTGTTTGTTTATGAGGAGAATAGTATTATTTAATTATTATTTCTGTGTAAAATTATATACGAAACATTAACAGGAGTGTAGGAGATTTAAAATTTATTTTCTTTGCGACTATGTTCCAATATAGATTTTATAACAGCATTTTCTCAATAGGAATGAAAAAAATCATTAAGCAAAGATGTTTATATATTCACCTCATAAAATTTGGATATTTGTTATTTTAAAAATTCTACATTAGAAAAAGCTAATCCAAGCAAATTTTTCTTTCCTACATTGTTTGATAATTCTTTATTGTATAGGTTTCAGAAAAGCTCATCAAATGCAAATATCAAATTTAGTTCCTAGTGTAATTACATAAGAATATCAGTTCTTGAGAATTAAAAATATTTCCAATAAACATTTTAGATGTTTTAATTTGCTATTTTAGAAAAGATAAAATTCTGTTTATAAATTTATTAAAGTAATCTATATAATGATTAAAAGACAAATTTTAAGCTTTAGTTTGCAGTCTGGGCAATAGAAAGAGGACATAGTTTAAAAATTATGTTGACTTTGACTAAGACCTTCATCTTTGTTGCTAAGAACTTTATTAGGAATAACATAAAATTCTTAGCAAAAAAGATAAAGGTTTTAATCAAAGTGCATCAAATTTCAACTAATGGAAAATAACAAAATGTAAGAACAATCAGCATTATTTAACAGGATTTATTATTATTTTTTAATACTTTTTTAACTGAATTTATTAATAATTAGCAATTATTTTCCAGATAAATATTCATGAAGTTACAGAAGTTAATGAAAAAATAATGAATAAAATGTATAAGTGATATGAAGGATAAAAAAAAAAAAAAAAAAAAAACATTGCCCAAAGAAGAAAGTATCAAAGGTTTAGATACATAAGCTGCAGGTGTATTTTGAGGGTTTGGCCTCAAGGAAAAAAGAATCAACTCAAACAATGAAGAGACTAATTCAAAGTCTCTGTTTATTAAATATTTTTACATCATAATTAGTTTTATAAGTAACAATTTTTCATTTTACAAATATTTTTATTTATTTATTGAAATTTGAATGTTTTAAAAATAAAATAAATAAAGAGTTTCATAATGAGCTAAGAAACTTACGGTATATTGAAAAGCAGTTCTTCATCAACATCACTGTCCACAAACTGAAAAAGAAAAAAAAAACTAGGATTTACTTTTTTTACAACTACAAATTCATTAATATTTGTGTTAAAAACAATGCATTATTTGACACAATTAGACAATATTTAATTAGACATAAGTATGCAAAGGAAATTCAAAACATCAAAATATATGTAAGTCATGTATTGCTAAGCACAATTTGTTTTTATATTCAATCTTTTCATAAAGCAATGTATTGAAAATAATCTTTACAATTATTTCTAATATGTGGCTTTATGAAAAGATTGAATGCAGACAGAATTCAAATTAAATTTACAATTCTTCAAAAGTTTGTGCTTCCAAAAATAATATCACTTACAATTGAAGAAGGAATGGCTTGCATTTTTTATGTGAACCAAAGGTCATTTGAATAAGAGATCTTGACCTTATTTTATTTTAAGAGTGAAATTGGTATCAGAGAAAAGTTTCCCAATATTTTTGATCAGAATAATTATAAAAGTCATTAGTAGTCCATTTGTAATTCATAATCAAACACTAAAAACTGTAAAATATACCTGTAAATAATACAATGAACATAAAATATTAAGACAAGCATATTTTTTTTTTAAAAATGTTAGTGAAAAGTTCAAAAATGCCTTCCCAATTACAGAAAGAGAGAAACAAAATTTGTTGTACTTAGCAATATCACCACCCACAATTAGTGAGTGACTTACACTTTTCAGTAAGTTATAACAATAATTATATGAGAGTTAACAAACAAGAAATATTTTTTTAAAAAGTCAAAAGATGCATTTCTTACCACTTTGGACAGTATTTTAAATTAAAAAAAGAAAAAAAAAGATAAAATACAATTCATTAATGCCATTAAATAACAGAAAAAAAGTTTAATATTCCTTAATTTTCATTGTATAGATAAATATCAAGTCTGTTTCAGTTGAACAGTTTTGGTAGGCTTCTTACAGGTATTTTACAAGACCACTATAAGTTCATTAATTTAGCATAAAGTTATAAATTAAAATAAACTATTCAATAAATGAATTAAGTCCATTTTATGGTATTTGAAAGAATGGAAACTTTAATATAAAACATTCAAACTATGGTTTGTAAGTTTTATAACTTTTTTATCTTAATTTTATCACCATATTTCTATAAAACTTTTTCTCAAGATATTTTTGTGCTGTCACTTAACAAGTAAAAAAGAAAAAGAAAATAACAATAGAAACAAAAAGAAATGTAAACTTTTTACAATGGTCCCCAAATGAGTGGATTTCATCAGTGTTCACCATGGCATTTTTTGATGCCATGTCCTTTCAAGATGTTAGCAATCATGGCTATATACAAATGTTTTCTTTATTATCTGCAAATTGTTATGCCTCCTTGCAAAAGACAGCGGAGTGGTTTCCTGTTGCCTTCAACACTGTTTGGATTTCTGAGTTTTCCTTCTCTTATTTCTGATTTCTGCCCAAGGCTAGAAAGTCCAGTTTATTTAATCCATAGTTGGGGAGAAAAGAGACACATTTATACCTTTCCCTGGGGCATTTGTGTAAAAGTGAACACAACAAACTAACCTGGAATTTTCCATTTCCAGCTTTGATAACAGTTGCACAACCTGCACGCTCAATATATGCTTTAAAAGACAAATTATTCTTATCAGTATAATTAATGATTATTATACACATCAATAAAAAAGTGACAACAATTATCTACACTACTAGAGGACCAGAACAGTAAAATTGTAATGCATGAAATTCATCATCTGATTTTATGTGATGTAACAGAAGAAATGGTGTCCCAAAATGCTGGCTGCTTCAAAACTATCAACAATATTTTTTGTTCTTATGCTAAAAAAGAGCAACAAATTTGTATAAATATTTTAAAAAATGCCAATCATTTTCTAACTACAACATACACTGTAGGTTTAACAAACTAAAAAGTAAATTGTGCAAGACCCAAATGAGATCTGAATGAAGAAAAATGATCAGAAATTTTTATTATTAATTTAGCAAGGACTAATTTATAGAAGAAAAGATGACACTTGAGGCAGAGTAATAGTGAGTACATTCATTAAAACTTATGGAAAAGCAAAATTTAATTAATATTGAAAATAAGAAGCCAACAAATGGGTCATGTGATAACGGACTCATTGTGAAGCATCATGGTCGAATTGATAGCTAGAAGCAGAATAAGAACTGAAACTACATGCCAGGCTACATAACAACTTTACCTTAATGAATCAGATGGAAACCTCAATAACTAGTAAAAATGCAATAGATTTTTGTTTACACTAAAAAGGCAGTGAGGCAGAGGGCATATACATGCTTGAACTATTAAACCTTATACTTTTACCAGAAACAATAACAGAAGAGTCATTCAAAATTTAAGATTGAAAAGTACCTCAAGTGCTTTATGATTTTCTTTTAATTATTGTTTTGAATAACAATAAAAATATATTTAACAAAAATGTTTAATTTTTTTTTACTAGCCTTATATAATTAAGTTAAATCTTTATGTAGATTATTTCAAGAAGCAAGTTTGCTTAAACAAAAAAAAATACTGTTGTAAATAAAAAGTTAAAGATTTTTTTAAATGACAAAAATGAAGTAAGCAAAATTTTATTTAATGATTTTTACTATATATATATATATATATATATATATATATATATATATATATATATAAATAAATAAAGGTCTCTAAAGAATTTACATAATTTTAAAACTCAATGAATTATGATTATTCACATGTACTAATAAATTGAGCAGTTCAAAGTCATTCAAAAATAAATGTCAATAATTTCACAGTTAACAAAATTGAAATTCTAACTCCAAAACAATGAAACACTTGTGTATTACATTTTTCAAATGTCACAATGTGTTTTATACTCATTTAAAATTAATCACATAACTTTCCTACTGAACATATTAAAACATCTTCAATACAAATCATTACTTTTAGCAAATTAATGACTTATTACAAATTACATTAAAATAGTAATGGCACACATTTACAGAAACAGCTAGTCTAACCTAATACAGTTTTAAAAGAATATTTTCTTTACTATTTGTTTGAATCATTTCAATTTTTGAATAAACATTCCAAAATTAAGACTTCTAAAAATGATATCATTACTCATTCTAAGCCAACATTCAATGCATTGGATTGAGTTTAACAAGATCTTACTCCATTTATTCTTATTTTTATTCCAGATTCCAACAACAATAATAATAATAATAAGATTAAAATATTCATATAGTTTCAAGACAAATTCAATTGAGCATTGATAAAACAAGTTACCTCATTTCAGCTACAAATATTTTGCATCCGACTATGAAACTATTTTCCTTTAATTTTTGGTTTGAATCATTTTGCTCCATTTCTCTAACATTGGATCATTTTCTAGAATCACAACTAAATAAAAGTACAATTTTTTTTTTTTTTTTTTTTTTTTTTACATATTTAATTTACAAAATAGATTTTTCATTTTCAATCAATATCAATGGTGTTTCGGGAAGTAGTGTTCCTTGTATATATACAAGGTTTTTTTTTCATATGTATTGTTATTATTATATCCCTGGCCGTGTTGTTGTTGTTGTGCTTACAAGCATTTACAGCAATTCTGGAGAAAATCATGAATACAAAAATTTAATAAATTCGCTAATGAATTATTTTGATTTTCTATTCTCAAAATAGTAAAAAAAGAAATAACACTTGTATTAAATATGGGAAATAACTACACTGGAGTTGCTTCCCTTGGTAAGGTAAGTATACGTTAGGCGCTTGCTACAAAGTAGTAGTAGCCGGAAAAATAATTTTAAACATCATCGTAGTTAGTTCGCGAGACAACCTTGTGAGACAGACTATTATTTAATTTTAACATGATTATTTTTTTCATTATGAATAAAACATAAGCTAATGCTTTTAGTGTTAAAGATGAAGAATCGATGAGATGAAATTCCTTTTCTTCGCATAAAAAATAAGTCAATTTGTGATTTAAAGTTTGAACTCTTATCAAAATTGACTGTAAATGTTGATCAATTAAGACTTTGCAAATTGATTCTCAAAAATATGTTTTATTAAATCTGAATTCAGTTGTTGGGTAAAAGGATTTTTTAAAGTCCTTCATTTGCGAAATATTTGTAAAAATGTCAGATAATTTTTCCTTTTTATAAATATTTTTCTGTGATTAATAATCCCTTTATTTTTTTTTTTTTTTTTTTACATCATTGTTGTGGAATATTGGTTAGCTTGCAAGTGGTCTGACACACAAGTAGACTGAAAGCTAAAGCAATATTTATTTCTGTAAAAATAAAATACAGAAAATATGGCACAAGGCCGAAATGGGGAAGGGGAAAGAAGTCGGTCTTCTGTCTTAACTTTAAACTTAGCTAGCCACAAACGCTGACCCACTCATATTCCTTACACCAAAACAACACATTCTTACCTACCTTTCTCACCACATCCACCATAATACCTCAATGTCTCCATGAAAATACTAACTAGACCAAATATGTACAATTTATCGTCTGTGTGGGGAGGGGAATAAAAAAAACAATATTAAAAATCTTTAAAAAAACTGGCCCCAATGAGTATTTATAATATGAAATAAAAATATTTACAAGAAACTAAACAAAATCATGTTAGTAATAAAAACTTCCACAATCACTAAATGTGGCAGAAACATCAGTTAACCAGTCGAAATTAATGTGGGACTATAATAAAACATTCGTTCATCCTAAGCACTCACGTAGACACAACAACAAATACGAAAAATCACACACGAAAAGAAAGCGGTCCCGTATCCACCAGCGAACTGACATCACTGACCACCTAACGAGGGAGGGGATGGGGAATTATACTTAAAGAAATATAGGGACAGAAATAAAAGGGGCCAATGAGCATACATACCCTAGCTAAGTTTATTGAAAAAGGAAACTAAAGAATCAAAACTAAACCTAAGCTAACCTAATTTTGGGATGGGTTGCCCGTGTTCAACTCTGATAAAGCAATATCCTGATGCGTAACCGGCATCAAAGTGCCACTCCAGGTCAGCCCCTTTCACACGACACAAGTGCGCAAGATTTACCCACCTTTTGCCGAATTCTGATGAAGTGAGTCGACGCCTTTCCAACCTAATCTTGACTTTAAGCTGATGCTTAAAGTACAAGATCAGCTGGGAAGAAGTGAACTTCTCGCCTTCATAGAATCCCTCCCGACGTGTCGTCCAAATCACGACTCTCATAACACCTAGCAAGCATAAGGACACATAATTTTCAGCTTTTGTCAGCGGCGGAGCCACATTGCTACAAACAGAAGCGGCCTCAAGGACAAAGAACTTTCCAGGCAGCATGCCAACCATGAGGGCCTTCAACATACTTGCAATTACGGCGCTACCACCTGTAATGAAAGAAGGCGAGACCAATGGTCTCGACTTCCCCACTCAGCACCGGCAGTTTGGATATTTCTCAAGCCCGCTGTGCAAAGTCTCTTGTCGACCCAGAGGACCCCACGCATCACCAGCCAGGTGAGTGATGCCTCATTGTTATTGAGACATTTCAACCCGGGCGTCCAAAGCCATATTGAGCGAGCCTCCCGCTTCGTAAGACCGAGCTCGTCAATCAGTTCATTACGAACGCCCCCCCCCCTAATTAACATCTGATATAATGCCCTACGAGACAACGCCTGGATGTTGGAAAGTTCATCCGACGCCCATAAGAGGCGTTTCAGAGCACGACAACATTCACGGTAGAAGGAGCACTCGACTCGAGGTGTACGGTGAGCTTCCTCTTCGCACGAGTGCACACTTCTCAGGGATGGGAAGTTCTTACGGGCGTCTTCCTTCCAGAAAGCACTCTCCTCATCCGATTCGCGACACATTCGATCCAGGAACCCGATTCGAGCATACAGTGTGGGAAAATAAATATTCGTACACTTGAAAAATTGTATTTTTATAAATGTAAAAGCATTAAATAAAACAAATCTCAGCACATTTTATGTATAAAGACACATACTATTAAAAAATAATAATAAACTTAAGTAATTCTTATTCTAACAGAAAATTAATGCATTTTTAAATTCTAACTGGTGAAAAAAAATATTCGTACAAATCAATTATTAGAATAAAATAATCAATTAATTATGAAAAAAGTATATTCTAGAATGTTCCAGTAATGTTATCAGTAATTATAGTTAACGCTATTAGCCATTATCAGAGCATTCTGCAATTTCTAGTCTTACGAGAAGGTTCTAATAATGCCTAAAGGCAAAGAATTGACTATTTCACAAAAACAACACATTTTGTCTCTTTGGAAAGATGGGAACAGTTACAGAACGATTTCTAACAACCTGAATATTACTTTTACTACAGTTGCTTCGTTCAATGCAAGGTTTAAAAGTTGTAACAGCGTCGAAAACCAAAGACGTACAGGTGCTCCGAGGAAGATTTCTCTAATATCAGCAAGGATATTAGGACGCCAGATCCAACAAAATCCACAGGTTACCCAAGAAGAGCTGCAGGAACATCTGCGTGCATTAGGGATTAAAGTAACCAAGCGTACAATAAATAATGAACTACACAAAAACAGTCTGAAATCACGCATCCCAAGGAAGACTCCACTCCTCTTGAAACGACACAGAGATGCTAGGGTAAAATTCGTTAGAGAGCATAAGGATAAAGAATATTCGTTTTGGGAAAAAGTACTATGGACAGATGAAACTAAAATAGAGTTGTTTGGTCATAATTATCGAAATCATGTGTGGAGGAAGGACGGTGAAGCCTACTTACCAAAGAACACGTTTCCAACTGTAAAGTTTGGTGGTGGCAGTATCATGATCTCGGGTTGTTTTTCTGCAAAAGGTGTTGGCAGAATATCAATAATAGATGGCAAGATGAATGCCGAAAGCTACCAGAAAATCCTGCAAGACAATTTAATGCGTTCTGTTGAGAGACTTCGGCTACCTCATGATTGGGTTTTCCAACTGGATAATGATCCTAAGCATACCGCTAGATCTACAAGGAAATGGTTAGCTGAAAGTAACGACGATGTTTTGCAATGGCCAAGTCAGTCCCCAGACTTGAACCCAATCGAGAATTTATGGCGATATTTGAAAATTCAAATTAGGAAAAGAGCACCAACAAATATCAAGTATTTGAAGACAATATGCCAAGAATGGGACAAAATACCACTCAATGTGTGCAAATCATTAGTTGAGACGTACAGGAATAGCTGTTGAACTCAATAAAGGATATTCCACAAAGTATTAAATTAAGTTAATATGCTTTTTTTGTTTTGTACGAATACTTTTTTCATCAGTTAAAATTAAAAGAAAATGCATTAATTTCTGTTAGAATAAGAATTAATTAAGTTTATTACTATTTTTTAATAAAATGTATCTTTACACATATGTAATGTACCAAAATTTGTTTTAGTTAAGGCTTTTACATCTATAAAAATACAATTTTTCATTGTACGAATATTTATTTCCCCCCACTGTATATATTGACGAATCGCAATGCTAGGCATACCTAGACCGCCTTCAGACGGATGAAGGTAACAGATCTCCCGAAAGACTCTGGCGGCCTTGCCACCCCACCCTCCAAGAAGGAGAACAAGAGCCTCACTAACGCCAGTAAAGTGTCAGACGGAAGTGGAAGCACTGAGAGTCGGTAAAGGAGAATCAGGTAGATGTGTGAAACACATACTTCCGCCCTCCCTTTAAGGAAAGATTCCCCCGAGACCACAACCTTGCACCTCCGACCAATTTATTTCCAACTGGAGATCAGGACCGAACCAGACACTGATAATCTTGACTGGCCCATCCGTCCAGAGGAAAGGTCCGGGAAGAGAAACTCCCTTCCACGCACCCAACCGCAAGCCGACATACTTATCGCGGTTGATCTTGGCCCCTGTCACCATCTCATAACCACTGATTTCTTTGCTGACTTCGTCAATCTCGGCCCTGCTCGACACAAGAACCGAAACGTCGTCAATATAGGCGGAATACCTGGGCGAAGTGGTAGAACCGAGCAGGGAAATTCCGCGTAGGACCGGATTCGTCTTTAACTTGTGAAGGAAAGAACGTAAAGCAAAGGCGAAAGCGGACAACTTTGACGAATGGAGCGAGACAATACGAAAGGCTCCGATCGTACTCCGTTCACCTCCGCCAACGCACCGGGGGGGGGGGTCGCATACAGAAGTCGGATCCAAGCGCCAAAGTACGACCCGAAACCTGCTGCCGAAAGGACAGCCTCGAGAAAGCGATGGTCAACCCTATCGAAGGCCTTGGACTGATCTAAATTGATCAGCGCGGCTTCACTGTCGACTTTCTCGATGATCAAGCGTACCATAAGAAGGCCGTCCTGGATAGTCCTGCCCTTCACGACACAAGTCTGTTCGGAGCCAATCAGACTAGACAGGACAAGCTGCAAACGGTTGCCTAAGATCTTTGCCAAAATCTTTTTTAACTCTGTATTTAACATAGTTAAACGGCGAAAATTATCTATCCCATCCCCACCGTTTTTGTCCTTACGCAGCAACTTGATCACACCCATGGTAAATCGTTGAAGTATATACCCCTGCTTCATCCAGTTGTCGAAAATCAGTTCCAGCAAGGGAACAAAAACGGGCGACTGCCTCAAGTAGACTTCGTAGGGAAGACCATCTAATAGACTAGAGAGGACAGCCTGGAAACGGTTCGCTAAGACCTTAGCCAAAAACTTTAACATAGTTAAAAAGGCAAAAGTTATCTAACCCATCCCCACCGTTTTTTGTAACAACTTGATTACGCCCCTGGTGAAGTGTTGGGGTATAGACCCCTGCTTCATCCAGTTGCCGAAAATCAGTGCCAGCAAGGGAAAAGAAACGGGCGACTACCTCAAGTAAACTTCGTACGGAAGACCATCTAATCCCGGAGATTTGTCCAGGCCAACCTGTTTCAGCGCTTCCAAGATTTCCGACTCCGTAATGGGATCCTCGCACCTAGCCGCTTCAGCTGCCTCAAGGCAGGGTAAGTCAGCTAAATAGGCGTCGAACTGAGCAGGGATCAAACCGGGCTCCCTGGTGAACAGTTCCTGAAAGTACTCACGAAAAGCCTCACATGTGCCCTCGTTTGTAGTCACGGTCCGCTTATCCGGCAATGTGACGCACACGATATGTCGCCGAGATGCGCTCTGATTCTCCTTTGCACGCAATTCTGCGGCCATATTCGTTGCCTCAAGGGACATTCTATTTAACCTCGCCCTAACTACCAGAGCTTGATCCTTCTTAATAAGGAAGGAGGACAACTTTGCCTTAGCTAAGGCTATTTTTCCCACTATCACGGGATTTAAATTTTTGTTCTAAAGCCGTTTGCGCCGTTAATCTATCTAGATTGAGTCGACGACTAAAATCAGCAGCAAATGTTCTAATTTTGGATTTTAAATTATCCCACCAGGCGTTCTCTACAACTGTCCCAGAATTCCCGTTCAATTAATGAACAGTTTAATTTCCAGTAGTCAGCCAACCTAACCTTAGGCTTATCTAAGTTTACACAGACCCGGAGAAGCCTATGATCCGAATAAATTATATAATGGAAAAGAGCCCTACATCGATTCTCCTAACTAAGACTCGGTCGAGGTTGCTAGCAAGCGTCCCAGGAGCCGAGTTGCCACTATTTGTCCAAGTCCAAGCTACCTCCCGAGGGTGCTCATTCCGGTACTTATCGACAAGATCAAACCTGTCGAAAAAGTATCAAAATGGTTTAACGTCCCGGTTGTTAGTACCCGGTTTTTGCCCTATACGATAAATCCAAGGACGGTTTTGCTCTATACGATCAAAATCGCTCAGCCTGAATGGCATAAACCCCAATGGATGGCATTCCAATCCTCCGCACGCAAAGTCTTGCCGGATCAGCCAAGAGACACCCTTCGAGCGTCCATCAAAGACATGCTGAATAGTCCATCAAAACACGAAAAAAAAAACTAGATACAGAATGCTCTCATGATCGCGAGAAGAAAAACGGGTCTCTTGTACACAACATACATCCACCCCGAGACGCTGAAGGTCACAATAGAGGCTCGCCCTGACATTCAAACTAAGACCTCAGAGCCAAACCGGAGAAAAACATGGAGGGGTCAGGATACACGACCCGTGGCCCATCTCAGTCTTGATGGTATCATCTTGGGAGAGACCGTCTATATCCTACAGGAAAGACAACTTTAGTGCTCTATAGAGGGAGGTGAAACAAGAAACAGGAACCCTGCCAGCACAAAATTGTTTCATTTTTTTTAATTTGTCGTTCTGAACGATAGCAACAGAAGAGGTCCAGCATGGCCCATCAAGCATGGCTATCCCCGTCCCAGTTCTTATAACCGTTAAGACTCTTTCGGCCTGCTGGAAAATTTTCAGGCTCTTCAATATCAGTCAAACTACTTCACTGATATAAGAGATCTTAAATCCTTAATCCAGTTACCATAATCCTGGGCTTTTTCCGCCTGGATAAGAGATAATGCGGCAAACATCTACACCTGGATGTGCTTCTTAGGCTTGGTTTTTTAATCCTGTGTTGGACTTCTTTGTCTTTTTGTTTTGGGGAGGGGGATTTCAGGAGTTTTAATGGTGAAAGACTGGGGTGTGGCGAGGCGTATATGTTTGTCTGAAGGGGGGGTCTCTACTGAGAGGGGTTGAGGGATGGGAAAAAGATGTTTCTGGCCTTTTGGACGGAAAGGACTTCTCTCTACTAAGAGGTGTTGAGGGGTGGGAAGAATGTGAGGGTTGGAGTGTGTAGAGGGGAGGTTTTTTTATAGATGACGTCTTGAGCTGACTGGGTAGAGGCCTGAAAAGACTTTGTTGAATGTTGGGCAGTGGATGAGGAGGGCGTGGCTTTTATGGGGAGGATTTTGTATTTGTTTATCTAATTTTTCCTTAAAATTTTTGATTTTTTCTGTTTTTCAAAACCAGGATCATATTTCTTTGTAGATCTTTGAAGGGTCTGTTTTGAGGCCGAGGCGTCGCCTTTTTACTGTTGACAGAGGGAGTGGGGCTGACAGTGCCTTTCATCCCAGGGGCTTCAACTGAGGAGCCGCTGTCTGGCGCTTCCCTCTGGCCCTGCTAGCATTCTGCCATTTCGTCTATCCCTTCTCCACAACTGCACTTTCAGAGGGCGAAAGTTCTTCGGGAATGGGGGCTTAGATGTTGACCCAAACAGGGGTTTCTCCACACGGTCCCTGAAGCTGGCATGCCCATTACAGGCGTGGCGGTATTCAAAAAACGCGTCAGAGGGGGGGAGTTTGGTCGACTGGGGTCTGACTTCCAGTGGCCTTCTTCTCTGGACAGGAAGAGGAGAGGTGACCAGTCTCTTCACACTTCCAACACAACCGGTTTGCGTCCAGTCACAATGACCGGCAGCTTCAGGCTGCCAACATCCAGACAGTTGGGGATGGAGAGGAAGGCTTTTCGGTATAACATGATGTCAAAACTCCATCCCCGGTCAAGCTATCGCAGGAAGCACCGAATATTTCGCCATACTGCAACAAAAAGGGTGCCAGGTGTTCCCCGTATATCGTATATCACTACAATGGTCCTCCTCGACCTTTCATATTCGGTTCGAAGAATGAAGTCTTTGTAATAATTTCTCTGCTGGTAATTTTAAGGCAATTTTCTGGTGTGGGTAGCAATATGTCCAACATGAAAAAAACCCGAGCCCTAAACAATTGGCTAGTGGCTTAAACCCCTGGGACTCCAACGACACTTTTTTTCGGTTTTCAACTGTTGTCTTTCTTCTAAGACAAGGTGGCCGATATTGGCCTCCATGATTTTTGGGGATGCTGAGGTTTTATGGTCTTATTTTCTTTTTTGCCGATATTGACCTCCCTACATATTATGGGTTTCTATTATGGGTCTTGGCCCCATTATTGGCCACCATACTTTTTTTTAGTTTGGCCATTATTGGCCTCCATATTTTGGGTTTTTATGACCATCAAAAAGCCTCCTCGTTTACTGAAGCTAATGGTGGGTATTCATCGGGATGTGTTTATCTGGGTGGTCTTTTTTTATTGAAAAGAGATGTTTTTTTACCGACTTTCTAAGGTCGGCCACTTTCGGTTTCTTTTTTATAATTACATAAGAGGGGACTCCTTTTTCTATCCATTTTCAAAAGGAAGGAGAGGGGTGATGAACAGAAAAATGGTTATGTTTCGCCTGTAGGCGAGAAAAAAATTGAAAACAAATAATTAAATTAAACAAAACAAGATTAGCTTAAGAGCGGAACAACAAATTTAAACAGTCAAACGAAAAAAAAGTAAAAACAAAAGGACGAATTAGACAAGAAAAAAATTAAAATATAAACAAGGTTCTCCCGTAAGCGAGACTAAAAATTTAAAAGACAACAAACACAAAACAGAAGGACGTACAAAAGATTAAATAGACAAACAAAGAAATAAGGTTAGCCTAAAGGCTGAAACAAATTTAAACAAACAAAAGAAAAACAAAAAAAAAAGGGCGTACGACAGACGAGAACAAATGGACAAGATTCGCCTAAAGGCTATACAACAAATTTAAAACAATCACAAAACAGAAGAACGTACAAAAAAATAAAAAAGACGGCAGACGAGAAAGCAACAAATTAAACAATAAAAAGAAGCATTATACAAGGAAAAAGTAAGAAAACGCTATACAAAAAAAATACGAAACGATAAATGTAACAAATTTACAATATGGCTGCCGATAAAAAACGGTCAACCCTAAAACAAAACAATAAACAAGGAAAGAAGAAAAATGGACAGAATATACAAAATAAACACAAAATTTAGAAACAAGATATATTCGAAAAGAAATTAAAAGGAAAACTTAAAATGAAGACTTTAAGACAGAAATTCAAAAAATACGAAATAATGAATTTCTCAAAATTCCGGAGGCCTTAAACGCAGAAATGAAAAATAAACAGACCTTCGACGTGAAAAGAAAATTGATTGGGGTCAGCATGGAAACAAAAGAAATTTAAAAAGGAAAATAAAAGTTCTAAGAGAAAATCAAATGATGTGGGATATCTTGCTAGAAAGTAACAGGAAAATAAACGGCTAAAATGTTAACAACACCGACGTTAAGAAATGAAACGGAAAAAATGGGCACTAGACGGACCAAAAAAACCGTGCAAAAGAACCCGTTGACATAAGTGAAAATCGGATGGGAGCCTTCTTTTCCAGATATGGACCGATTGAAGAAGTTTCTTCTAAAAGATCAGTAAGTCAAGATTGCAAAAAAAAATGGTGTTGCAAGTAACATTAAACAGAAAAATGAAAAAAACGTTCTAGTTTGTCGCGACAGAAGGATGTTGGTTTCTGGTTGTGAGACGCAGACCATATTGTTGGTCGTGTGGGACGTTGGGTCAATGGCCAAGGCATGTCCCGTCAAGAATCCTCTGCCTCCAACTTAAAACGACATTGGCAACAACTCCAGCCGCAAAAGAAACACAAACGGCAGTACCTGGAGTGGTAGCGAAGGAGAAAGTCTCCGATGGAACAAGAAGGTAAATTCTTACGTAAGAATGCAAATGCACCCTCGCCTCCAAAACAGAATACTTTACCGTCCCCAAAAAATACTACGACCAAATATGAGCTGCCAAAGGAGTTGCAGGAGCAGACAAATCCTGGGAAGCAGGAATAAAAAAGAATATTAAAAAATCTTTAAAAAAACAGCAACAAGAAAAGGACAGTCATTTATAAACCGACGAAATAAAGGTGGAAAATGCCTCCACATCTTGTTTTCATTAAAGATGAACAGGGAGGAAAATCAGGTCGCGCTAATAAAAACAGGTCGGGCGAATCAGTAAATGTGGCATGGACAAAACCAGGTCCCTTATCTGTCAGATCCAAAATAATGTCACTGTCACAAAAACAGGAGCTTCCCTTCCTCCCACGCAGTGCACCGTCCCCATTTCACGTGCTTTGTCCCCATTCCTTCCAAAATCCCTTGATTTACAAGGTGGATAGGAAAACTAGAAAAGGACTTGTTTGCGCAGAGAAAAGCCCGACTAGGTCCGCTTTTTAAACTGATTTCCGTGGATGGCAAATCGGTGGAGGGTCCCTGAATTAAACTCAAAGAAAAATATTGACATCTGGGACACGAGGGGGGTAATGAAATTTGGTACCATCTTCATGAGTGTAGGGATTATTGTTCAATGACGGTCCTTTGAAATAGAATCAAAAGGTTAAGTTAATATTTCAAAGTCAGTGGGACCTGAGTTCAGGTTAATGGATATCCCGAAAGTAGCAGGATGAGTTCTTCCTTCTGTTCCTCTTCGCCAAATGTGTACTGGACATTCGGGTATTCAAAATGGACCAGCCTTTAACTGGATTGAATATTTTACGTCTTCTGATTGAAACCTGATTGGTGGAAAATTAAGCTGTCAAGTTTTGGGCTTCCACTAAGACACAATGTATCCATTTACTAGTTGGTTTTGTCCAGTTTTGTTGAGATAAGTCTTTGTTTGATTATTTTTGACTCAAATTTTAAACCCTTTCCATTTTTCAGCTTGGTTTTTGTTTTGTTATTTTTTCATTTGTATATTTTTGTTTGTATTTTTTTTTTCAGTTTCTAATTTTGTTTTTGTATATTTTACTTTGGTTTTCCACGTTCTCCCCTCTTTTTTTATTTTGTTTTGTTTCTGTTTGTTTGTTTTGTTTATTATTTGCACCGGAAATCGATTTTTTCTTTAAAAGAAATTTCGTTTTTGAATACTTTTGGTGGAAAAATTATTGTGTCGTGTATTCTTCAAAATGAAGAAAACAAAAAAACAATGCAATCGGTTCCTCACCATAATAGTTTACTGTTAGTAACGGAGTCAACCTCGGAATACACACACGCCGAGGAAAAAAAAACGGTCTGGAACGAAAATAGGCCGAAAAAAAAGATGCGAACTAACGCAGAAACGTTTGAAAAACGAGAATCCATCAAAAAAATGAAATCCTCACTATCAGAAGAAGCGTTGAACGCAATAGATGTGAGAACTATATCCCTGCTGACAGCCGATATCAAAAATCCGAAATTAATTGGTGTCAGCAGGGAAACAATGGAAGAAACCATTAAGAATCTCAAATTGTTCCGAAAATCCTGGCAAGACGGTCGAATGCCATATGGGACATTCTCCTTCCCAGAAGAAGAAGCCCAAAACTGGCCAGGCAGTGTACTAACATCAAAAAACCTGAGACTTACAAACAGAATATATGGGCACCAGGAGAACAAACGTAACAGTCCACAGGGGTGCCTGTGGATATTTTGAAGACCAGAATGGGGGTCGCCTTCGCCCAATATGGAAGAAAAGTGGAATAAGTGTCAGCTCTTTAGGGCAAGACAGGCATCGCGACAGGAGATTTAATTGTGGAACAAATCACCCACAAAAAAATTTCAAAATAACCAATATTTTCCTGTGTCGAGACAGACGCATGCTGGTGGGTCGTGGTGGGGGTAAGACCGAATTGTTGGTCTTGTGGTGTCTTGGGACACATGGCTAAAGGATTGTCCCGGCAAAACGTCCTCAGCCTGCAACCCTCGCAAAGCTACAACAACAACGCCCACTCGAACCCAGCCAGACCCAGGAGAACAAAGTCTCTGATGGCGCCGGGAAGGATGTAAACAAAAAAGGAGGTCCCGCGTCTCCGTCTCCCCACCAAAAAAAAAAAGGGCAACCACCAGCAAAGCAGCAGGCAACAACCGTCCAAGAAAATTCAAAGTAAAAGCAAGCAAAAAGCCCAAAAGGAGGTAACACAAAAAAAGTCCTGTGAAAAAAACGACAGCATGGAAATGGAGGAAAATGCCTCCACCCCGAGCAGCTCTTCTCTAAAAAATTAGAGGGAGGAAGAGGACAACATCACAGAACCTCCAAGAGGGGCATGGACAAAACCAGGTCCCTTTCTCTGTCCCTGCTTCCAGCAAAAACGTTTGAAGACACCAAAACTAGGGAGTCTCCCCCTTCCCTTTCTCGTGTTCCACTCCCACCCAGTCCCCTCTCCTCAAAAGCTTCCTCCCTCAGTTCCCTATCAACACCCCCTCATTCCAACCTTCCCTTCTTCATCTCTCCCACCCCAAAGCCCCATAAGGGAAAAAAAAAAACTTTTTTTCAAAGACCGGAGGATATTTGCAAGGTTGGACGGGGGGAATTAGACAAAACGTCTCCTCCAGCCAAAAAAATCCCAATTGGGCCCTCTTGTACAAAATGACAAATGTTCACGGGAAGTCTGTAGATCCCAAGAAATTTTCCAAATGCCCCGGGGGTTATAGCCCTGCATAAGGGACACTGGGGCCTATTTAAAGTCTGGACTCCTGTTCAGAGGCAAAAGAGATGCATTTCCAACATAAGAGCTGTTGAAATAGACTCTGACTTATTTAAGGAAACTGCATTGTTTTGTTCTGGGAGGGTCCCCATTCTTCTCCATCCCTCTTATATAGATGTCTTAAAACTAACATATCCTACGGACGTCGGCGGAATTGTCCTGGATGGACGGATGACGACAGAGTTAGGCACGGAAGCCTGGGACAATCCGTCGGGAACCTTTCTAACGCAAATTTCCGGCCCCGTATGTGAATAGGTTTTTGCTTTTATTTTTTTTTTTTTTTTTTTCAAAATGGAAACGAAGTTAGCCAGTCTGAATGCGAAGGGCTTGAGGGATCGGGGTAAGGCGGCCCACCTGTCCCTGGATCTCCTGTCTTTCGCCGCGGATGGAAGAGACCCACTTTGTTTGCAATGTCGATGCGTGTGTGCTAGAGAACGACTTTGTCATTTATTCAGCATATGGGGACCGGTTTGCCAGACATCTTTGCTTGTCAGACGGACTCGTGATGCGAAGGTGGACCTTCCGCATATCGATGCCGAGGGCCGGTTGATCATGGCCGATATTGCCGTGTAAAGTGGTTCGTTCCGAGTCATTGCGGTTTATGCGCCCAACGACCAGGAGGAGCGGGTATGGTTTTTTCGGCGGTTGGGGTCGTTGGATTCAACGCGCCTAGTGTTAATGGGGGACTGGAATGCCATCCTGGACCCCAAAGAGAGACAGGGGCGGGGAGTTAGGGGGAGGAGGGACGATCGTAGCCTGGTTGATCTGATCAACGATTTTGGTCTCGTCGATAGATACCGGGTCGATCATCCCGGGGAACATGGGACGTGGGCTCTTAATTGGCCTTTTGAAAAGGTGGTTAGCTACCTGATAGAATGTTAGTGAGAGGAGCCGACATAGATCTGTTAGATTGTCCCACGTTCCACTGGTTAGGCTAGTCACCACAAACTCGTTTGTGCCCGGTGATCTAACGCTATCCGGGCACCTAGAATGGCTTTGTACTGGAATTCAATCCTGTCTTTACTGGACAGGCTGGACCTTAACAGGAACTAGATTAGTGCAGCGGGAATTAGTGGGGGCGGTTATCGGGAATAAGTGGTGGGAGAGATTTAAGGATAGGATTAGGTCCTTTCACCACTGATTTCAGCAAACGGCTCGCTCTAGATAGAGCTGAAAAGGTGAAGACGTTTTTCCTAGCGGTGGCCCGGGCGGTGGCTGGGGGATCCCCTAGAGATAGCCTTAGCTAGGGCGGCCCTGGATCGTTTGAATAACGAGCGGTACATGGGCCAGGTAATTAGACATAAGTTAAGCAAGATATCTTCCGAAGCTGTGAACATGGGCGCAGATCTGCGCAAGGAAGAGCCGTCGAGGTTCCGATCGTTACATTCGTGAGGTCAATTCCCCGGAGGAGCATACTCTTCAGGCCACTGGCGATATGTGCGAGGCGTTCCGGCGGCATTTCGAGAGCCAGTTTACCAAGTTTACGTGAGGAGGAGTTTTGTTGCTATTTGGCCGATTTTCCTCGGCTTTCGTATAGCTGCGAGGGAGAGATCACGGAAGGCGAGGTCTACGCGGCACTGAAGAAAGTCGGCAGAGGCAAGTCGCCCGGTCTGGATGGTCTGCCCTATGAATTGTACTTGAGGCTGTCGTACATCTTTGTCCCCATTTTGACAGTGGTGTTCAACAACTGGTTCCGGCAGGAGTCCATCCCCAACCGGATTTCCAGGGTTGTGATCACGCTGTTGAAAAAGAGTAAGGGTGTTGGGCGGGATTTAGATGATTACAGGCCCATAACTCTGCTAAACACAGAGTTAAAGATTTTGGCCAAGATCCTGCAGAAGCATTTGCAGTCAGTTGCCGAGTCTCTGTTGGGTCCTGAGCAGACTTGTTCTGTGAGGGGCCGGACAATTCAGAGCAACCTGCATCTGATCCACACGATCATAGAGGGTGTAAAAGACGATGATGAGGCCGCGCTGATCAATTTAGATCAGTCCAAGGCATTTGATAGGGCTGACCATTGCTACCTTGCGGCTGTCCTGCATACCGCCGGATTCGAACCTGACTTCTGCCGCTGGATTAGCCTCCTGTATCGCTCCCCCAGTGCTGTGGTACAGATGAACTGGAAGCTGTCGGGCGCTTTTGCGCTGTTAGGTCCGTCAGGGTTGTCCACTGTCACTCCTACTTTATGCTTTGGCGTTGGAGCCTCTCCTTCGCCGGTTAAGGTTCAGGGCGTGCAAGTCCGGCCCTACGTGGAATCGCCGTTCCTGGAGGGGATCGAGCCAGGGTTTCCGCGTACGCCGATGACGTATCTGCTTTCGTGTCGTCCCACAGCGACATTGAGGCGGTACTGAAGGCGCTTGATCGGTACGAAAAGGTAACAGGGACCAAGATTAACCACGACAAGTTGTTCGGCTTGCGGTTAGGTGCCTTTGGTTGGATGAACAGTCCTGTCCGCATTCTTGGAGTGTGGTTTGGACCCGACCTACAGCTTGTCGGAGGAGGAGTTTCGCTCTTACTGGTCTTGGGCGTCAGCGGCGGATTATCTCAGTAACCCTGAGTTTTCGCTTACCTGGCGATTGGCTCGGGATCGGTTGCCTCTCAATTACAAGGTTTTCATATGGGGCTTAGCGGATTTGCCAGACTGTGAACGGTGTGGCCTTGGTTTAGAAGAAACGGCTTCGCACGTCTTCTAACATTGTCCACGGGTCCACCCCTTATGTCGGCGAGATGACGGTTCGTCTCGCTCCCGAAAAGCTCGTTCTCATCGATCGCGCATACGCGTGTAACAATGTGTCGCCCCAGTATTCTGGGGTGAAACGAATCTTAGCAGGTAAGTCACTTGACTTCTACAAATGTCTTTTATTATGACTAGGAAACAATTAATTCTTAATTTCTAATGAAAAAAATTATTTACTGAATATGCTAAAGTTTTTTTTATAAATATAATAGACATTCTTAAATGATAACATTAAATGAAAAATTGTATAAAACTATTTTTCAAAATTTTAATTTCTAAGTCAAATTTTCTAGTATTCAAAAGCAGATATTACATCTTATATAAAAATCAAGATTTCTTAATGAATTCTAAATTTAAAAAAAACCTTCATACATAAGAAGGTGTTGAAAAGTTCTTAACTCATTTCATAATCCAAAATTTGACTAAATGATGAAACACAATTTATTTTTTTCACTAAGGCAAAGAGCTTTTCAGCAGTTCTCATAGTTTTCGAAAAAGTAGTTCATAGAATAGCCAAGATAAACTCTCTTTAAGAATAAAGAAATAGATGTTTAGTGCATTTAACATAAGACATTTAATTATACCTTAAAAAATAATAAAATAAAAAGTTGCATTCAGTAGAAAAGATAAAAAAAACTTAAAACTAATTAAAATATAATAGTACTGCATTTTTTTTATTCATTTCAACCCCAAGCAAAGCCACTAAGACACAAGGGGGTTACTGAATGTGAAAGAAAAAGAAAGACATTATTAAGGAGTGAGAACAATAAAAGAAGAGGAATCAAGAAGGCTGTAGACCAGGCATATCAAACTCAGGGCAGACAGAGGGGCTGCATTGGCCATATCTGAAGCCTCGAGGGCCACACCTGCTTACAGTCTTACATTAATCACAGTTAGTGGTACCTAAACTTTAAATTCAAAATACTTACAATACAAGGTAGTACAATTTAATCATTTTTATGTTGTCCTGATGGTTGACATCGCTTTAGACAAACTATTCTTGATATATCAGGTTGGAATATCTGTGTAGATCCCACTTTAATCAAAGATGACAAATGTTCATCAGTTAATCTGGTTCTGTGAGATGTTTTTGTGGCCCTCATAAAATAACTGCTCACAGACATATGTGGAACCAAACATTGCCATAATCTTTGTAGCAAACTTTCTGAAGTTCTTAAATGTCTGAGGAAGATATGAAAAAAATCCGGGTACCCCTATTTCTAGGTACTTTCCCCATCAGTCAGTTTGCATTTCCAGTAGTTCCATCTTTAGACTTTCTTCTGCCTGAGCAACATCAAAAGTGAATGGTACTGAGAATAATGCAAACTGATTTTTACAAGATGAAAAATCACAAAATCTTCACAGAAATTCCTTTGACAGTAATTCCAGGTAATTGTATCTAGCAAAGATAAATACAGACTCAGTATTGGTAGTCTTTTCAACTCCTTGCACATAGAAAAATGAATCAAGTTTTCATGTAACAACTGGGACTTCAATAAAGCTAATTTTGCAATGAAACACTTGATATCATCATATAACAGAGTGATGAGCTTATTTTTACTTTGTAATTTCAAATTAAGGTCACTCAATTAGGCAGTAATATCCACTGAAAAAGCCAGATCTTGGAGCCAGCTTTCAATTCATCTGTGCTTTGACCCTTCATCTCCAAAAACATAACAATTTCATGTCGCAATAAAAAAAATCTTTTCACTAACGTGTTACATGAAAGCCACTGAACTTCTGTGTAGAATGGGACATTTATGAACTGATTATTCACTTCTTCCAATAAATGGCTAAACTGATGGTAATACAGAGCACGACCTCTGATATAGTTCACTGTTTTTGTAACAAACCTCAACCTATGATCTAATGTCAATGAGCTATATCAACAGTCTCATCCAGAGCAATAGAAAAATGTTCAAAACTTGATGATAAAGTCTTCAACTGTCAACTCACCCGCCATTTCATCCATCCGTTCAGCAACAGTGTTCCTGCTTAATGAAATGTCTTAAAATTAGTGTGACTTCTCTGGACATACAATTTCAGTTGTTTTTACATAGCTTTATGAAACCTTCAGTGTAAGATTTTCCACTGATGACGATCATTTTGCAGAGTTCAAAACTTGCAGTAACGTTGCCTTTCTGAATTTTTGTAAAGCAACTCTGTTGCTATGTTAACTTAACCTTGAATTCCTTCACTTTTGAAACATGCGTATCCCCTTCATATTTATCATAAGATGGATGGTTTGTTCCATAATGTCTTTTCACATTATATTCTTTTGGCATCGCAATGCAGTGGTTGCAAATCAAACAGTTTATCTTTCCATTAACAGTGGTACAAAAGTACTGTAATTCCCACTTTTCTTGACACACACGTCCTTCTTCAGTTAATTTTCTTTTTTTACAAGATGGAGTAAAAGTCGACATTTTTAAGGGAAAATATTACAAAATTATGAACGTTTTCACTTTACGTTTGTTCTTATTTAGTTGTTAAGGATGATTAACGGGAAGTTAAAAATAGTCCATTATTTACATTATTCGGACTATTGTCCTCATCTGTCGCCATATTTATTACGTTTTAGCCGTTGTATGCTCCGGCCTTCTTTAGGTGGTTGGAATGTCGAACTGAACCCTTTATTTCGCTCACTGGGGTAGACCGTTCTAGTTCCACATGCCATGCTTAATGGATGTCAGTTATCAGTTATCTCCTGTTAATTTTCCCTCTGAAAGTTCTCCACTGCCTTAACTCACTGCCACTGAACTCACACTCTTTGGGTCCTGTCATTGGATCTAACCAACGCCTTTATCCACTGTGCCATATGTCCTTGAGAACATCTGTGTATGAATTTGTGGGTATTATAAACCTAATGTCTTCAGCAACCATTTTTACCACAGAGATCAGGTTGAGATCATAGACAAGGAACACCATTGGAGAATTCGTAAACTTAAGGAATCAGCACATATGCTAGGCCACAAAAATCTCCTGAGCTGACCAAGCATAAAAATAAATACAATATGGGAACCAGTAATAAGGAGTACCAGAGAAAAGCGATATTAACAACAATGTTGCAATATGAGCTCTGGTAAAAACATGGAATGATAACAGCAAAATTGCAATATGAGCACTGGTAGTCTGTCCTGCTATTCAACCCATAGCTAGGGGAAAAGTGATGGATTCATACTCTTCCCAAGGGTATTTGTGCGTAAGTGAATATAACAAACTCGACTCTCCGAGTCGATATTCATTACACGACACTGTGCTTAAATTCATAAAGTTTAGATACCATAGAGGAAAGTTCAGAACAATTACTATGAAAGTATTTATTGAAAAGGCACAGGAAAATGATGGGAAAGTGACTGAAGAAAGGATGCCAGGTTAGAATCAATAACACTGTAGATTCTTCTTTGGATTTTATCAAAGATCTCTAAATATATAGAAGGTGCACCAGACTATATGTAGCAGCAATATTCAAAGCATTGTTGAATGGCAGACTTGTAAATATGCAAGACATATTCTGGAGAGAAAAATATTTTTTTTGTTATTAAATCAATTATAAATATAGAACATGTGTATTAATTCAATAAAACTACTTCATTAGAATTATCAAAAGCAATCTGCAAACTACAACTACACAATGTTCTTATTGTGAGGAAAAATAATTGACAATATTTAAAAATGAGTCAACAATCTTATAAGAGAAAATCAGGTATTGTAATCTAAATTAATAAAAATTGCATTCAATAAAAGAACAGACAATGCAATCGATACAAACGTAGATTGCTTCACTTTCTTGCCACATACAATATTTAAATGAATTCATTATTTTAGCTCATAGAAATAAGACAACTGTAAAATTAAAATCAAGTATAAAAAATATCAAAGCTGCATGGTTAAAAAATTCTAATAAAAATTCAAACACCATAAAAAATTGTCACCTTCAAATTAAACATTGGAAGATGCAGGAACATACGATTAATAATAAATATATTTTTAGTCAATTTTGAATACCTGAAAAAGAAAGCAGACACACACACACACTAATTTATAAGTGAACTTAGCAACTTTCAAGATTACTAAAAAAAAAAATCTTGTCCACCATTTAGAAGCTACTTAGTCCATCCTACTTACCAATCATTATTTTTTCCAATTTGTTCTTAAGCGAGCTGACAAATTTTCAGCACCCCCTCATGTGTACTTTGTTATCTTCAGTTTATATAAGCAATTTGACACTTAATTTTTGATTCAGTATGTTCAAAACTGCATTAATCAAAAATATTTTATACAAATATTTGCAAAGCATTGTCTCTTCAGATTTATTTCTAATATACAGAAAAAATCTATTCTAAAGTATAATTTTATCAAAAAAATTATCAAAGATAAGATTATTTAAATGTTACGTTTTTTCAGTGAGAGAAAATACATATATTAATTTTGAAACTTAAAGCTTTTTTAAATACATTTATTTTATTTAAATAATTTTCAATCGCGTTTATTCCTATGATTTTCCTGTGTGGATTATGGTCAATATATGATATCAGATAATAAGTAATAATTCAAGTACTCGATCTTTACTCGAAACTTATTTTATAACTTAGACATGCTAACATTAAAAAATAATTTATTGTTATTTGATTCAAGTTGATATGATCATTTTTTGTAGCACAGCTTTCAAAACAACAGTCAAGAAAAGTTAACTGAAATAATACTTGTTGGTGATTAATAAATAAATATTGTAAATTTTGTTATTTCAGTTTGTTTTACACCATCTTCTTACATCATAAATGGAAATTGTAAATCATTTTTAAAATTTTAGTGAACAAATTCCAAGTTTGATTTGGAAACATCAATAAAAATCAGCTTGCATTATTTGGCTAAGAACTTGATTCATAGCTTAAATTAGTAAATAAAAATAAAATAAAAAACTTGGAACCTTACACGTGTCTAAGAATCTCTGAACCCTGTTTACTGTTTAGTTTAAAGTTTCCAGCCACTACAAAAATCAAGTTTTGGGGTTTTGTTTTGGGGTTTTTTTTTCCAAGAATAAAAATCTGATTTATGTCACGTTCTTCTTCTTAACCGACTTGGAAACACATGTTCGAATTAAAAGGTAGATGTGGGGGTTTATATTGGTGGACTGCATTAAAATTGATGAAGATGAAAAAGAAAAATTCTTAAGAATCTTTACTCGAAACGTGCATCTGCGCTATCTGCCTCAAGGGAGATACTGCTGAACCTCAGAACTATCTTTGAAACGGATTTTCTCAGGGAAATTAAAAGTGATATGTCTTTGATCCTATGTAATTTAAAAATTCAATGTTAAAGGAAACGAACAACAAGAATGAACAACCCAGACTACTGGAATTTAGTAGTTCAATTGATTTTTGTGGATCCCATAACTGAAAAAAAATAGAAAGAAAAAATTGATAAATGCGAACTAAGAATAACTTTTATGTTTTCTCGCCTTTCTTTCTTTTTTTTCTATTTTTTTTTTAACAGAAATTTGCAGCAGGAAAGTTAATTCTTCACGGAACAAAAAAATTCTACAACCGATAAATTTCTTAAAAATCATCGCTGCATGTGACAAATCAGCTGTTATCTATTCCGATAGGGAGAATAATAACAGAATCGAACCTAGAGTCCAAATAAAAAGTCAAAAAAAAAAAAAAAAAGACAAAGTAACACCAAAACTAAAAAATAAAATAATAATAAACTTATAAACAATGTCCGAACATACTCTTTTTCTTTTTGAAATTAATAGAAGAATAATAAAACATTGAAAATCAGCGTGCTTCAATAATTTATTATTCTTAAACAATCTCAATAACTTGAATTCAAAACTGCAAGTTAAGATCATTTTTTCTTACCTTCTCTCTGTCCAGCCGCTCATCCCAAGGTTTAAAGACAAGTTTTCCAGAACTATCAACGGCTTCATTAAGACACATTACTCTTTCAATATCAATTTTGCGATATAAACTAAAGGCATTTGCACGTTCAGCATCCGTTTGTTCATCATGTTTATGTTCATGACCACACGAGTGGCTATGCCCGGCCATGATGGAAAATGGTTGCCTTTGGTCACAAGAAAAACAATTCAGCATTTTTCACTTTTAAGTTATTTCCCTTGGATTGGTTCCGGGGGGGGGAACTATAGTAGTGATCTTTTTCATCAAATGTTATTCCATCTATTCTGTAATAATTTTCTTGTTAACTAAATATGTATAATCTATATCATAAAAAAAATAGAGGGAGAAAATATCAAAATATAAATTAAGCAATATTTACCTGCTCGATTTACTTTTAAATGTATTTGTTCATTTGTAATTATTTGCCACGCCACCAAGTAAAGGCCTATTTCGTTGTTTTAGTTTAGCTTTAGTACACAAGGCAGTCACAATTCATGGGGAATCATTTAAAAATAGCGTAGTTCCCTTGGCCATTGCTGCAGATGTCAGAACATGTCTTGACTCAACTTTTTTTAATGTACTAGAGAAGTCCTTACTTGAAGGACAGATCTTTGGTCAACAAAGTTCAGTTAATTTTAGTTTCCAGCCACAGACATAAACTGATAAGTAGAACTGCTAAAGTTTGCCCAAACTGAATTTTCTTTTTAATAATTCAATTTTTCCTGATTTTATTAAATTAAAGTAGGCCATATTCTGCTGTGACAAATTTAGTCTTGGAGATGGTACTCAAAAAGAAGATAGAGAAACAATGTTTAAAAAGTACTTATTAAATACATTAGTGTAACTTTGAAAGACATGAATAAGATGCTAATTTTGCCACAAATAATTTTAACATTTCACCAGATTTTATTCCCCATTTAGATGTGTCAAAAAACAAATCTAGCTAAATAGCTGCCTGTCTGAATTTTTGGCATGGGCAGTTATCTTTAATTATGTTATATACACCCAGACTGTTGTCTTCATCTTTGTTGTAATTATCACATTTCAGGCATTGTGCCCTTTGGCCTTCATCAGTGTTGATCTGGTTAACTTTCAATTTTAAACCCTTTATTTAATCTATGTTGGTAGATTGTTCTAGTTCCTCTGACCATGCCTCTAGATGTGTATAGTTCTTTTTAGTACAGAAAAGTCCTATTTCCACTGAGTCTCTTCTTGTAGGGAAGGGCTTGAACTTACAATTACTATGCCACCAAATTCACAAACCAACATTTTAAGTAGTGTCCCAGTAGATTAAAGCATTGGTTCAAATTTCCCTGAAAGTTACCTTAGATCAACAAGCACCTGAAGTCTGGAGCATTGATTGAAATCTTATGTTAAATGGCTTTAATATAAATTGTTTATTGATAGGTTTCATAGAAATCCTTAATTTTTCCTACTTTCAATTTTTTTTTAGAAAAATAAAATTAATGTAAGTAAAATTTTATTTTAATATATAAAGATATCCTTTTAATCTAGACATAAACTTTCTCACACTAATATATACATTACTTTCAAAAAGCTTTTTATTGATTTAGTATATTGGAGTCAAGAAAAATTGCTATCACCCATTTTTATAATCCGATAGAACAAGATATAAACTGCAGTTATGAATTATGCACACAGAAAAAATGGAAAAGAAAACACATACTTATGGAATTGGTAATGATAAATAATATTTATCTTTAAAACATTTCCCCACTATATCTTATTTCATTTCACATTTATTTATAAAACTAGCAATATTTGAAAATAATTTACATCAATGAAAGACTATCAAATAATTTCTATAATTAGGAAAATAATTATCAGACACGGAACAAATATAGTGTGTAAATTTCAAGTATTGGTTAAAGAGTTTTATGTATAAAAATTTGAAAAGGATTTCATTTTTAAAGACAATTTTTATCTACCTTCTCTCATATAAGCAATGTTGAAAAAATGCTTATTGAGAGATGAAATAAATATAAGATATATTCCAAAAATATTTTCTGATCTTTTGCAGAAGTTTCTAGAACTCTCTACTTATCTAACTTTGTTCAAAGTGAATGAAGTTTCCCTTGAAGCACTGCATAAAAGAAGGAAAGTCAACTGTATTTATACTATTGCACAAATAAATGAACAGATGTAATCACCAGTAGTAATTTTTTAAGGATTTGAAAATGTATGTAACTAAGAAACAAATCAGAAATGCCACTTAAATTTACCTCTGCAGGATGTTATTGTAGATACAAAAAGGTAATTTATGCTCTTAAGGCCTTCAAAATAAACTTAATCTTGCTATCACTGCAACAAGAATCTAGAAAGTTGTCAGTTACTCAGATAATCTTGGGGTTTTTTTTTTGTTTTTTTTTTTGTCAAGTAAGAAATATCCTGCATTGAATGATGCCCACAAGAAAAAAGTGCATAGAGGTGACTTGAACCATGGAACAATGGAAGACTGCTGTGTTCTCTGACAAGAAGTTTAATTTAGGTTGTCCCAATAGAATTAAATGATACAAGTATGATGTTCAAAGGAGGGAAAAAGCTTTATGAACCATCCCTTTGATAGAAGATCTAGTGGAGAGAGCTTTTATACTCAAAAGAAAATCTGTATTGGCAGTAATGGAAAGAAATCAAATAATAGAGAAGAGTCTTGTTCCATTTGCTGACTACCATTATGGAAAAAATAATGCAACCAAAGCTAATTTCACCAAGGAATAGTTTAAACACAAGTGCATGAAAGTTAAAGGCTGGGCTGCAATCACTCCTACTGAGAAATTGTAAGGCCTCCTTTTAAAAAGTGCCTATCAGCAAGGAAGGCAGTTTGAAAAGAGGAGGAATTTAAATAAAATATTGCTGAAATTAAATTTTACTTGAAACTTTTGCTTGAAACCTTGGAAAATCTTTTATCCTCAGTGCAAAACAGGTGCATTCAAAATATATCTATGCAACATATTCTGAGATATGGTTTATGAAAGACTGTGTTTCATTGACTAATTTGGATGATAAAATGAAGATTCAAAAGTAAGTTAAAACTTGTTTTTTTTGTATACATATAAGCTTTTTTGAAATGCAAATGGAGCTGATTCTAATGATTTATTAAATTTACTATATATCATATATTAATTGTTTCTTGTTAATGTTGTGATGCTTAATGTAGTGTTTTTCTTTGATTTGCAATTACAAGCATTTCCCTTGTTTTCCAATACAAAGCCATCTTAAGTTGAAAAGCTTCCTTGTGCATGTCTTCTCATTTTGAAGAATATTTATTCAGTTTAATATTAATAGAGAGACTTATGAGATCTGAACATTTTGATGTGGATTTTAGTTTAACATTAACTGCCAAACAGTACAGTCACTGACATTGTACATTTTCAAACTTCAAGGATGTTCTCAACTCTGAAAATGCCAATTTGACAAACTAAGATTACTAACTACTGTAGCATTAGTTCCTCTTCTTCAACAAATTCCCAGCTTCCAATACATCATTAATAATATCATGATTGAAGAAAGGTTGGAATTAACTTTGTTCATATATATAATATGACAGTGTGTGAACTTGATAAAACAAAGCAGGATATCAATTGGAAGCAATTTATGGATTTTTCCCATAAGTCAAACACTAAACAATGATAAATATAGTTTTGGTCATATCTCCATTAACTCAGCTGGCTATACACAGTTGATGAGACCAGACTCTAATCGATTAAGAACTCTTTTCAAGCTAACATGAGTTCAAAATATTTAATCACTTTGGCATTTTATATGCATGTTTGCCTATTATTCCCAGTGGATACCATTATTCTCCCATAAGATACACCATTTGACACACATTAAGAGTATTCCCTTGTTGCCATTAACTATTTCAGTTTTTAAAGATCTAAAACACGGTATCATAAATTCAGCCATTATGTCTATTGGTTTTTCTGCTCTGCTTATGGTGGAGACAGAAGCTTTGGAATATTTCATTGCTACTTTACAAAGTCAATCAAGTTTTCAAGTTGTGGGTGATACAGTGGTGTCTTGTATGGGATGCATCCAATCTGTTTTAACCACCCACATAAGTTCTCATCACAAAATTCAGGCACATTGTCAGTGACTATTGTCTGGGGTACACCATTTCTTGAGAATATAGTTCTTAGTACTTGCTTTAGTGTGCTTACACTGACAACCTCTGGTCATCCTGAATATACGTCCACTGATACTAAGAATAATCCCCTATCTTTGACATGTACATGATCCATGTGGACCCTAGCCCATTTCTGCATATTTTAGGCATCTCTTAACATATTCCTCTACATCTTTTGAATATCCTGTCCACCAGGCTTATAACTTTAGTCTTTTTTGTGTTGCTGTTATGTCACAATGCACGTCATCATGTACTCCTTTTAATATGTTCCGTTCTCAGTATTTGTGGAGCTACTATTATATCCCCATTGTATATTATGCCATTTTCTATGTTTAGTTTGTGATTCGTTTCTTTAAAAGGTCATTCTGCCATTGAACAATTGCTCCATATATTATTTTTTTATTCTCTCTACTATTCTGTTTAATATTGGGTCTTGCTTTGTTTCTATTTAGAGGAAGATGTTATTTTATCTTCAGTATTTTCCTGTTTTTCTTCTGTTTCATTCTTGAATTGTAATCTTGATAAATATAGGACAGTGTTCCTTTTTACATATACTATGTCAAAATCAAATGCCATGATTTTCATAGCCGATCTTAAAATTCTTGGTGATGTGACTTTTGACAATTCTTTTCTCAGTTAAATATGAATTCTAATTTTTTCCTATCAAAAAGTTCTGTGCCCTTACCATGCTCCATACAATTGCTAGTGCTTCTTTTTCAATATTTGAGTAGTTAGTTTATGCTGACATTAACCTTCTTGATATGTACATGATTGGGTGTTCTTCTTGTGATAGAATAGCAGCAATCGACTTTTCACTTGAGTCTGTGGTTAACATTACTTCTTTTTGTGGATCAAAAACTTTTATTATTGGTTTGTTCCTCGGTATTTTCTTTAGTGCTTCAAAAGCAATAGTATGATTTTGTGCCTAGTTAAATTCATTGTTTTTTTTTTTTTTTTTTTTGGGCGTAATTTTGCAAATGGCTTTATTATGTCGCTGTATCTTGGTATGTATTTACTATAAAAATTTATTAGACCCAAAATGGATTCTAATTCTTTTTTTATTTGTTGGAACAGCTATTTTGTTATTTTCTTTGTTAGTCTATTGTTTACAGTCATGCCTGCCTTTTTTACTCTCACTAAAATTTGCTAGGTTTTATATTTTAATTCTTCTTTAGTTCTTACCCCTACATATATATATCGTCCTGGTATATTATATTTTTTTTATTTTTCCTAATAATACTCTTTTAATTGTTTTTTGAAAAAAAAATGAGTCCATCTTAGTAAGTCTATATGGGTGCTTATCATGGTGATTTCCTTGAATTTCCCATCAATTTCTATTTGGGTGTATGCTGTCTTGAGATCAATTTTTGCAAAGTGTTCCATTTTTGTTAACTCATGGCTCACAGTTTCAATATTTGGCAAAGGAAAATAGTCTGAACATATCTGGTGATTTACCCCTATCTTGTAATCACCACAAATCCTTAAATCTCCATCAGGTTTCTTTATCGCTACTATTGGTGATGCACAATTGCTACCACCTTAAGTTACTCTTTCTAGTATATGCCTTGTATCATTTTGTTTAACTTGGCCTCTATCAAAGGTAGGTTATGAATTGGAACTCTTCTTGACTCAATATATTTTGGGTAATAATTTTCTTTTAATCAAATGCTTGCTTTATAGCCTTTCAATAATCCTATTTCATTTTCTTCTGCTTCCATAGAATTGATGAGTCTCACTGTATCTACTTTTAATACATCAATTCCTAGTAATCTGTGATCTTTTTTTCATTCTACAACTGTAATGGGAATTATTTCAAAACGCTTGTTGGATTCAAAATTGCCTTGAAATGTACCCATTATTTTTATAGTCGTTCCATCAAATTGCTTTAATTGGATGCTGTTCTTTTAAAAAAAGGTCGTCCTAATTTTATCCAGAATTTTTTTGATATCAGCATGACTTCACTGCCTGTATCAACTTGCATGTTAAATATTTGGCCATTTATCCTTATTTTTTCTCTACCTCTTTTTTCTGTATTCACTGTAAACATTTCAGCTTCTTCGGAGGAGGGGGTTTGTACCGTTTGTACTGTGTCTATTTTCTTTTCCTATTTGCATACGTTCTGAAAATGATCTCTTTTTTTTGTAATTTGAGCATATTTTTTCTAGAGCTGGACATTTGTACTTGTCTCTCTCGTGATTTTTTTCACAACGTCTACATTTAATTATGGATTTGGTCATGCTCATCCTGTACGTCTCGAATTCTTCTTTTGGTTGATTAAATTTTCTAATCAACTCTAATTGTTGTAAAAACTCAACGCTAGCTTCCAAACTCATGTTACTGCTCTAGTATTTTACAGCTTTCAATTATTCTGAGAAGGATTAATTCATCATCTATAGTCATTTCACATGCTCCAATTTTTTCAAATATTTGGCACGTTCTTTCAATCAATGTAAGTATTGTAAAAGGACACATGACACAGTGGATAAAGGCGTTAGTTAGATCCAGTGACAGTATCCAAAGAGTGTGAGTTCAATACCTGGTTAAGGTAGTGGAGAACTTATAAAGGGGAATTAGCAAGAGATAATTGATAACTGACATCCATGGCACGTGGAACTAGAACAGTCTACCCCAGTGAGCGTAAAGGGTTTAGTTCGACATTCCTGTGTATGAATTTCTGGGTATTATAAACCTAATGTCTTCAGCAACCATTTTTAACAGTGCTCATATTGCAATTTTTGCTGTTATCACATCATGTTTTTACCAGAGCTCATATTGCAATTTGTGTTGTTGTTGTTACTGCTTTTCTCTGGCACTCCTTATTACTGGTTCCCATACTGTATTCATTTCTATACTTGGTCGACTCAGGAGATTTTTGTGGCCTAGCATATGTGCTGATTCCTTAAGTTTACGAAATTTCCAATGGTGTTCTTTGTCTATGATCTCAACCTGATCCCACAGAGGGCGGTGATCTCCCTTCTCTCACCATATGTGGTCTGCCACGCCTGATTTTTCCACTTCCCTCGTATTACAGCTTTCTGGTGTTCTTGAAGCCTTACCTTAAGGGGGTAGCCTTTCTCCCCTTTATATTTCTTTCCGCAGGTGCACGGGATAGCGTACACACAGTCTTTAGTCATGTTCTCCTCTACGGGAGCTTGGGGGGGGCTGACTGGGGAGAGATATCTGCGAAGTGTCGCCAAGCTTTTGAAGGTTGTCCTGATGTTATATGGACCGCAGATCCTTTTTATTTTCTCTGGTAACCCCTTCACATAATGTTTTCTAGATCAGCCCATCCGCCTGTAACTGATGATGTTGCACACATGATGATATTAATTTCTAACCAATAGACACTTTGATTTAAACGGTGTGTGTTGTATCTAGGAAACTTTTTGGCATGTTTGTAATATTGTCTGTTATTCGGTAGAAAATAGAGTTTAAGCGTCTTTTAATATGGTGTGTATGTGGGTACGCAATTGTGTTAGAAATAGGGTTTGTTTTCTATACTTTTACTAAAGTCTTTCTATAGAATTCTTCTCGCAGGACATTTCACTATATTCTGTACTGACCCCTTTTGAAAAACTCAAAATGCAATCATTTTACGGCCATAAATATATTTTTATTATACATAATATTATTTCCAAGTAGGCGTCTTAAATTTCATGTTCTGTTAAATGTTTTTTTTTCCGAAAATACTACAATGAAAATATTTAATTTAATGTTTTTAATATTATGCTATGCATTAATGATTTATGACCCGACAATCGGATTTTCATTTTAAATACTTGTTCTTTCTCCATCCATATGTTGTGACAGCTTATATAGACTCGAAACGTGAAAGCCACAAATGTACGATCTTCGAAATCTGTTTCAAGGAAGAAAGCTACATGCTGGTCTCCAGCAAGAGTTTGAGTCTTTATTATTCCGTCTAAAAGAGAGAATTGTCCACTCTAAACTTTCAAGCTGTTGTAGCTTTTATCGATAACCCATTCATGTGAGAAAGCCGGGAAAATTTACCACAGAATATATCTTCAATTCCCACCTATTATTTTACTGTGTTTTTACACCAGCTGTCGGGATATGTTGGAATTGACCAGAGATCTACTCACTAACATTATGATTGTTGATCACAGCAAAATTTGATCCTATTCAAATGGTTTCCACTCCTCATCCGTAAACCTTACTAAAGGGCCCAGCAATTTATTTTTCTTTGCTAGAAACTAGTTTATGTTGATTCAAAGTTTTCTGGGTGTCGATTTAGTCTACTTATCAAATAATAACCAAGATACGCAAATTCATGCATCTAACTCTATCCTTATTGCTGACATTCTACACAAATGCATGGTTTTTACAAGGACCTTTTATCCTCTAATTATCATTATGACATCGTTAGGTACTAATTGGCCAGAAATAACAAGCTAAGTAAAATGATTCGAGCAATTGTGTCTCTTCTCTTAAAAGACTGACTTGTTTTGTCTTGTTGCCACTTAACTTTCTATTGTATCAAGGTGGTTTCGAGTCAAAATTCTTCTTCAGGAGGCTTTGAGTCACAGAGCGCCGGCTTCTGTTCCTCGAAAACACCGTTACGAGCTGCATGGTTGCTCTTCTTCATGAATGAGAGAATTCGCAAATAAAAATTATTTTTCAGGGATTTCAATTTAAGTTGCTGGTTCTTCTTCGAGGGTTCTGGTTTAAGTGATAAGTTTCTTCATCTTCCGCGTTGGAGTTGTAATCACCTCTAGGTCGATATACTGGTTAATACGACAATATTTATAACCTATTATTTTTCTTTTTCTTTTGAAAACAATAACATATCGCGTTTATGGTTTTGGATTACAATGACCGAGAGTTGTAGTAATGGATTTAACCCTTTCCAATCCTGTGGCACTGGGGTCTACCTATCTATGGCCTTATTCACAACAAGAACAGCAATGCTCTCCAATAGTGACTAGTAGTAGGTTCAGCAATTCAAATAGGGAACTTTAGTCTCGAGTCTGCAGACAAAGTTAACTCTTTCACTCGATCATCATTCTACGAACAAAAATATTCAGTATCTGTCTATATTTCTAAGATGAGGTATTATGTACATTATTTACATTATTCGGACTATTGTCCTCATCTTTGTCGCCATATTTATTACAACGGCCGAAACGTTGTAATAAAAAGTTTCAGTTCACGAAATTATTTTCGGACAGTATCTTGCAAGGAGTGATGAAGTAGGTGGCGAAGATGAGAGAGATGTGATACCAGCTAAAATCTGCATTTCCTGCTAACTGCTTGTATCCCTGTTGATGACTGTCCTCTATTGCTTGTGAATCTCTGTATTTATGAGGAATACATTTCTTCCAACTGTCGGGTTACAAATCGTTTTGCGTAGTAACAGAGTTCGGTATGATGGGTTTTTTCATCCTCTTGTTAGATCCAACTGAATTCTTTATCCCAATAAGACAATCAAGGCATTATCAAGGGATTGTATTAAAAAATAAAATTCCATTATTGAATTTTAGCTAAGATCCGACCTGACATGTGTAAGCTGGTTTATCTCATTTTTCATTTTTATAACAGCAAGTTCGAGTGAAAGGTGAATGTTCCTTAATTCATCCAAGGTCCTAATTAATTTTAATTGTAGTAGTGCAGAGTTGAGAAGAGACATTTTATGTTTTAATTCTGCTACAAACGTTGTTGTAGGTGAAATGTCCGTCTTGTGATTAAAATACTGTCCAGGTAGTGTTAATGCTGATCCGAAAACTACCTCTACAGGTGTGCTTTGCAAATCTTCTTTCACCGTGTTTCTTATCGCTAAAAGAATTAGTCTGTCCAGTCCGCATTATTTAAATTCATAGCTAGAGAAGCTTTTAACTGTCTGTGGAATCTTTCAACCATCCCATTTGCACAAGGGTGATAGGCGGTTGTTTTGATGTGATTCGTTCCTAACAATTGGGTAAATTCAGCAAAAAGTGTTGATTGGAATTGTGAACCTCTATCTGTTGTTACTACTGAAGGTACTCCAAAAATTGCTATCCAGTCCTGCAGTATAACTCTGGCTATTGTTGCAGCTGAAGTGTCTTTGACTGCTATGGCTGTAGGCCATGTGCTAAATCTGTCAACTATAGTAAGAATATGTGTATGTCCTTTTGAGGTGGGTAAAGGTCCTACTAAGTCGATATGAATGTTGGTGAATCTAGTATCAGGTATGCTAAAAGTGTCAAGTGGTGATTTTTTGTGTCTGTGGATTTTGTTCTTTTGGCAAGGTATACAAGTTTTAGTCCAATTGCGAATGTCCGTGTTCATATTGGGCCAAACAAAGCGTTCTGCTATTAATTTTACAGTGGCTCTTTTTCCTGGATGAGATAAATTGTGAAAATGTTGAAAAACTAGTCGTCTGATGTTCGGTGGTATATATGGACGCGGATGTGTTTGTGATACATCACAATAAAATTTTGTTGTACCAAATGGTATCGGCATTTCTTTCAGTTGTAAGGATGTTTTTTGTTGTACAACTGGAAGTGTTTCATCTGTTTTCTGATCTTGTGCGATTAATTCCATACTTAAAGAACTGGAATTTAAAGAGGCTATTGTAGATCGAGATAATGCGTCTGCTATAATGTTCTCTTGTCCCTTAATATATCGGATGTCTGTGGAGAACTGGGCGATATAATCGAGATGTCCGATTTCTCGTGGACCATATTTATCTACATGTGTATGTAGTGCATATGTTAATGGTTTGTGATCTGTATAAATGCAAAAATTTCTTCCTTCCAGCAAATGTTTAAAATGTTTAATTGCAAGGTAAATTGCTAGAAGCTCCCTTGAAAATGTGCTGTATTTCGTCTGTGTCTTGCTTAGCTTAGCAGAAAAAAATAATATAGGAGTCATTGTGTTGTTAGCAAGTTGGTGTATGACTGCTACTACAGCTATTTCAGATGCCTCTGTTGTAAGCGGGAGTTTTGTGTCCTCGCTGTCCGTTACGTAGTTTAGTTTTGTAAAGTTGGCCAAAGCAGTTTTAGCTCGTTTGAAGGCTTCTAGGCTAGGCCCTTCTAACTTTAACTGTTGGTTCTTTGTTTTGTTTTGTAACAAATCTGTTAACGGTGCAAGTAATGTAGAACAGTTAGGTAAAAATCGTCTGTAATAGTTAATCACGCCTATGAATCTGCGTACTTGTCTGACTGATGTTGGTTGCGGGAAATTTGAAATTGCACTTACTTTCTCGGGTAGTGGAGATATTCCGTCCTTGTCAATTAAGTGTCCGAGGAAATTAACCTTTGGTTGGCTGAAAATGCATTTCTCTGTATTTATTTTCAAACCGTAATGTGATATTCTTTCAAATGTTTGCTCTAAGTGCTGTCTGTGCTCGTCGAGGTTTCTGCTGGCGATTAAAACGTCATCCACATATGCAAATATAAATGGCAGACCTCTAAAAACTTCGTCTATTAACCTTTGGAAGGTTTGACAGGCGTTCCTAAGCCCGAAAGGCATCCTTACGAACTCGTAAAGGCCAAATGGTGTGGTCAGTGCAGCTTTATGAATGTCCTTTTCTGCCACTGGAACTTGGTAGTACACCTTTACGAGATCCAATTTGGAAAATATGGTGGCGCCTTGCAGACCGATGGCGAAATCGTGGATATGTGGAATGGAGTATCTATCCGGGACCGTTTTAGCATTTAATCTTCTAAAATCGCCACAAGGACGCCATGTTGTAGCGTCGGACTTTTGCACCATGTGTAGCGGTGAAGACCAAGCACTTTTCGAGGGTCGGATAATCCCTTGCTGTAATAAATGTTGAAACTCGTTTTTCGCAATCTTATACTTGTCCGGTTTCAATCGTCTGGGGGTGGCGTAGACAGGTTGTCTAGTTGTCTTGATGTGGTGCGTGGCATTATGTTTTATGGTGTCTGTGTTTTTAAATGGCTGGGAGAGTTGTGGATATTTTTTTATTAGCTGACTGATGTACTGGTCCTCGGGTAAGGCAGAACTGATTCCAGTAGACTGGTATTTCGAGGTGAGTCCTCTTACTGAAATCTTGGTTTGATTATCCACCAGTGTGCGATTAGTCATGTCGACAGACAGGTTGAATCTGGCTAAAAAATCTGCCCCCAATATAGGCGTTGTTACACTGGCTATGGTAAAATTCCAGAAAAAATTCCGTCGCATGCTGAGATTGATATTGAGCGATTTCTCTCCGTAAGTTGGTATTTTGGTACCGTTAGCTGCTTGAAGATAATAAGACTGTGGCATAGTCTCCTGATTTTGTGTTGGTGGTATCACGCTTATTTCAGCTCCGGTGTCTATTAAAAAGTTATATCCATTAATTTTGTCGCGGATATAAAACAGACGACCTTTTGTTAAAAATCCAGCAACAGCCGTCGTCTCTACTAGCTGGAATTTCCGTTTCCCGCATTCGCGTTGTTGAAAGAACAAGGACGTGTACAACGTCTCGCCTCAGGACCAAACCTTTTGTGGTAGTAACAAATTTCATCTTCTCGATTGCGGTTGTCAGTCCGGTCTCTGCTGAAACTTCGCTTTCTGTAGCCTGGACATTTATCGCGGCGGTACTGTCGGTCTTTTTGCAAGCCTTGTAATTGTATAGACAACCTTTCTAGAGTAGACTTGAGGTCGTTAAATTCCCTGTCTCTTTGTTGGGCTGGTTGTGGTTGGATAGAGTTTACCCCGCGGCTTCGAAAACTTTCATGGATCCGATCTGCAATGTCCGCGAGTTTTTCTGTCTGCGTTTCCTTCGTCATGGGTGCGAAGATTTGTGTTGTTGTAGTGGGTAACTTGTCCAGCCATAAGCTCCGCATAATGTTCTCGGACATTTTGTTGTCACCCAGTAAGGTTCGCATGTGCCTCAATAACTGCGATGGGGTGCGGTCTCCTAATTCAACCTGAGTGAAAAGGTTGCGTAGCATGGCTTCGTTCGAGGCACCGGTCCGTTTTAAAATGCTTCCTTGAGCCTATCGTACGGGTTGTCATCCGGGACATTTTCCAGTAAATCCATTACTTCCTCGACGATGTCCGCTGGCAGTTTTTCCACTACCGGGTTCTCTGGGAGGTGATTCGCTTCGCATCAAATAATGCCTGGATTTGAACGAACCAGGACTTAGTGTTAGTCGTGTTGAAAGCCGGGATATTCAACGATAGTGTGGCGAGAGGGGTTTCCGAAGATTGTGATTCCATTGTGTCCTTCCTATTCGTTTTGTTTGTTTTTTAAAATGTAGTGTCTTACGTCGGTCCCCAATTTGTAGAGTGTGCAAAGAAGTCCCTCAAACAAATAATAAAAGGAAAATGCACTACAAATAAAGTAAAATAAACTTTTGTTTATTTTTGTAAAAAAAAAATATATAAGAATTATTTTTTTTCTTGTACAAAAATGAAATTGTCCGTAAAGCTGCGGAAGAAAAAGAGAAAGAAAGGAACTGGGAATGTGAGAGGGAAAGGTAGGACTATGTGTAGCGAGCGAGATGAGAGAAAGAGAGGGTGAAAGAATGTTCACTGATACGTGATACTGCCTGTTGTGTGAACTGCTGAATTCTGTGTGTGTGTGTGTGTGTGTGTGTGTGCTCGAAGCTGTCCGTGTTGCTTTGATGTCAGCTTGTCGCTGTTCTCTCTCCGTTCTGATGAGAGTTTCTACCTTCCTTATATAAGAATGATGAGGCTCCGGGGAGATTAAGAAATGGGTTTCTTATGTCGAGCCCTGATTGGTCAATAAATCATATTTTTGACCACGTGGTGTGCTTTTCACTACGTCCGAACTTTTGGGTGCGCCGTCCTTGTTTTTGACCCCACAGGGTATGGTAAGGAGTGGATTCCCGCGCAATTGTATTTTTTAGATACACGTGGTGTGAATTAATTTTTATTGTGTGTATGTGTGTGTGGAAAATAAAATAAGAAACAGCACAGATATCTAAGCTTTTCACATCAACATCTCAAGTTAATTCACATTTCAATCAGCACCAAGTATAGCTTCATTAACTGATAAAATCAATTACCGGTAACTCTTACAAGTTTTTTTTTTTTCTGATGAGAGCTAATGTTTTATTTGTATTGAAATATTAGTTTATATTTTATATTTAAAATGTAAACTAATTACAGTATTTTAGTTTATACTAGTTTAGATTTTTTTAGTAAGTGTCATCTCCATGTTTAAGTATTTTCTAACAAAATTATATTTTTTAAAAAAGAAAAACATTATTTTGTAATATTTTAAAATGTTATTATGTTTTTAATTGTTTAATTGTCACTTTAATTGTTTTTTTATAACACAAATGAAATAACTCTATTTTATCAACTAAAGAGGAAATAATGTATGCTGACAAAAACGTTAGGTAAAAATGGTTGCCTTGAGAAAAAAGTAACATATCGAAATAATATTTGGTTCCTCGAAGGCATGTAGACATATGACAGAATGCCTGTAGCATACTAGTGCACACCTATCGATTAAATAACTATCTCAATGGATACTGGTTCATGCTCTCCTACTTTTTTTATAACTGCAGTTCTAGTCATATTGATTTTGAACATAGTCTATGTATGACCATGTTCTGATTTTAAACAATTTTGACAATTAATTCGGAAAATAAGAGCGTTGAATTAATTCCTTTAGTTCATAAAAATTAACGGAGACAATTTTTTTAAAAGTTGTTTAATGTTTACCAATATTTTTGTCTCTACAATTGATTTGACAAAATTTTTAAATTGTTAATCGTTTATTTAAGTTTTTCTAAGTTCTTTTATCTAAATATTTCCCGCTAATTTATCAGAATGTTGTGGTGGGTTGGGGCAAATGACACCCTCCCCTTCTGGCTCGTACATTTATGCTCATGGTTCCCAGTTGCTTTCCCCTTTTCTGATGAAGTAATGAAAACAAATGTAATAAAATGATTTTGCAACTTGTACAAGTCTTGCTCAATTATATCCAATCAGACCGTAGAATATATTTAATGTCTGAAGAACTTGGGAAGTTTTTTTTTACATGAGACAAGCTATGAGCCAGACGAATCTTACAATCTTCAAAGTAAAAAGTTATAAAACACCTACAGTAAAATGGAAGTTAATAAGAAAAGCTAGAATTTGTAGATCATTAAACGACCCGTGTCCTCTATGCATACAAGAGAAACTATATATTACTAAGTTTATAAAAAATAAAAATTTACTGAATCAGAGAAATGAAATAGCTATTATATGCCGTCATTGTCAAAAATTTTCCTTAAATAATATTAAAAAAAAAAAAAAAAAAAAGTCTATTGGAATGGCAGGAAAAATGTTTTAAACTTGTATTTAAAATTTTAAATTGTAGTTAAAATGTATTCAAACATAAGCATCTTTTAAAAATTGTAGTTAAATAAAATGTATCCTAACCGAAACACCTCTATAATAAATGTACTACAAACACTTGAATGAATCCAATAAAACACCTACTGAAAAATGAAATTATAACAAAAGCTAGATGATGTAAGGTAATGTATGACCCATTGTTCTTTGTACATACATATGAAACTTTATTACTCAGGTTACATATATTTAAAATAAATAAATTAATTAATTAATGCATAAAGTTTACTAAATCTGAGAAATGACTTAGATAGTTTTGTAGTCTGTGCCATTCATATTACTTAAATAATATTTAAATATAATAGTTTAAAAATTGTAATTTACATATACTTTGATATGGAAAAATAATTTTACTTACTATGAGTAATTATCCTTCTGTTATAAAAGTAATATATTCTATTAAAACTAACAATGATAATATTTTAAAATTTTAAAGTGGTAATTTTAAAATTGTAATTAAAATTGTAGTTAAATAAAATGAATTTTAACCTGTTCTTTTTTACATACATATGAAACTTTATTACTTAGGTTACATATATTTAAAATAAATAAATAAATTAATTAATAAATAAAGATTACTAAATCTGAGAAATGACTTAGCTAGTTTTGTAGTAAGTTCCATTAATATTACTTAAATAATATTTAAATATAAAAGTTTAAAAATTGTAATTTACATATACTTGCATATTGAAAAATAATTTTACTTACTATGAGTAATTTTCCTTCTGTTATAAAGTAATATAGTCTATTAAAACTAACAATGAAAATATTTTAAAAGTTTAAAGTTTGTAATTTTAAAATTGAAATTAAAATTATAGTTAAATTAAATGAATTCTAACCTAAATTTCTTTTAAATAATACTACACGCACTAAAAAGAATAAAAAAAAAACACCTATAGTAAAATAAAATTAATATGAAATGCCATAAGATGTAAGTTTTTGAATGAGCCATGTCCTTTGTACTTACATGAGAAACATTATATTACTAGGTTTATATATAAAGTAAAAGTTTACTAAATCAGTGAAATTAAGTTACCATTTTTGCCATCATAGTCATCATAAAATTTAATAAAAAAAAAAAAAAATGTAACCTCCTCATTATACTTAAACTTGAATTAATACATAAAGTTTACTAAATCTGAGAAATGGCTTAGATAGTTTTGTAGTCTGTGCCATTAATTTTACTTAAATAATATCTAAATATAAAAGTTTAAAAATTGCAATTTACATATACTTTGATATGGAAAAATAATTTTACTTACTATGAGTAATTATCCTTCTGTTATAAAGTAATATAGTCTACTAAAACTAACAATGAAAATATTTTAAAATTTTAAAGTTGTAATTTTAAAATTGTAATTAAAATTGTAGTTAAATAAATTGAATTCTAACCTGTTCTTTATACATACATATGAAACTTTATTACTTAGGTTACATATATTTGAAATAAATTAATTAATTAATAAATAAATAAATTTTTACTAAATCGGAGAAATGACTTAGCTAGTTTGTAGTAAGTGCCATTAATATTACTTAAATAATATTTAAATTTAAAAGTTTAAAAAAAAAAAAAAAATTGTAATTTACATATACTTTGATATGGAAAAATAATTTTACTTACGATGAGTAATTTTCCTTCTGTTATAAAGAAATATAGTCTATTAAAACTAAACAATGAAAATATTTTAGAATTTTAAAGTTGTAATTTTGAAATTGTAATTAAAATTGTATTTAAATTGAATGAATTCTAACCTAAATTTCTTTTAAATAAAACTACACGCACTAAAAAGAATCCAAAAAAAACACCTATAGTAAAATAAAATTAATATGAAATGCCATAAGATGTAAGCTTTTGAATGACCCATGTCCTTAGTACTTACATGAGAAACATTATAATACTAGGTTTATATATAAAATAAAAGTTTACTAAATCAGTGAAATTAAGTAACCATTTTTGCCGTCATAGTCATAAATTTAAAAAAAAAAAAAAAAAAACTCATATACATACTTAAACTTGATGTTAAAAATAATCCTACATAATATAATGGATTCTAATACATTTAACTGTTCTTAAAAAGAATATAGTAAAATAAAAATTAAAAAGAAGAATATTTCAAATCGTAGTTAAATAAAAAGTATTAGGAAAAAAAAAAAAAAAAAAAAATTTAAATTTAAAAAAAAAAAATGACATTGAAATTTTTTTACCGTTAACAATTTTTTTAAAAAATTCAAACGACATCCATTCAACTGATGTCAGGTTTCATTGTAAAATACATCCCTACCCCTTACCAAATTGTAGCTAATAACTGATACAATGATACTGACATAAGGAAAATCTAGACATCCCTTGTTCAATTTAAAGTAGAATATTCTGTAACCATGGAAACGTGATTTTAGCTGTGTCTTTAAAACCCGGTAATTTTTAAAAGTTACTCCAAAATTCGCTTGAAGATGAAATGGAACTAATGCTTTTAATTTAATTGCAAAATTAAATTCAGGGTTTTTAGCTTCTATTTTTTGAAACATGGTTGGAACTGTGTAAAAAAAAAAAACATATTTTAAATCAATTAATTTATAATATTAATGCTATGTAAATTTACATTGAGCACTATTTTGTAAAAATAAAAATATCTATAAGAACACCGGATTTTATATCTTACTGTTCTTTTTATATATATATATATATATATATATATATATATATATATATATATATATATATATATATAATAAAATAATGTGGTTTATTTATTGAATGCAAATAAAAAAAAAGTATTATTAAAAAGTATCAATATAAATTTTAAAAAAACACACATATATTATAGAAAATATATGTTAAATAATTTCCACCACATCTCAAAGGAGTTCTATGAGAGCGTGTGGTTGTAGAGGCCACAACAACAAAATTTCCAAACCATTAAAAAATCAATTTACTACCATTATTTAATTTATTAAGACACAATGTCCTGTTGTGAATGGCCACCAGGGGATGGGTACACCATCGTCATAAATTTATAAATTATATGTATTTCAGATATTTATACCAAGGTAGCCTGTTATCATATTTATACTGATCATTTACTGGTGCATGAAAATTGTAAAAAATATCATTACATTAGCAGTAGAAACCTGAACCGTTCATATAAGGCAAGATGGATCCCTACTTCTTTATTGCTTACGTTAAATTCTGGCCTTACCACCTCAATGTCGCAGTAGAAATCGAAACTCACCAGACCAGTCATCTTCTCTTATCCAGTTTTTATATATATCATATAGATATTCTTTCTAATATCTTCTTATTTTTTGGACCGGTTATTTTTTTTAAATGCCTTCCTATCAATTTTTATTATATCATTTTAAAAATATGCTCTTTCATCAACAAGAAATTTCTAAATTTATATATTTTTTTTTTTCCTTTTTTTTTTTTTTTTTTGACCAATCTCTATAAATCCTAGAGATGGCTGTAAGGGAAAATTCAAACAGATCATCAACTTTTTAAATATCCAGTCCCACCCGTCTAGCACTAACGATCTTTCCGTGTTTAAAGTTACTTAAAATACCCTTCTTTCCTATGATAATGCATCAAATGAAATTCAGTAGGTTGTCATGAATATGTTTAAGTATCTATATCCATTAAATATTTTGCTATATACCATTTATATTAAAAATTTTTCTTTACATGTATATAATTAAATTTTCGACGAGTATGTATAAACATATTCATGCCAACCTACTGAATTCAAACTCACACCTTATCTTAAAAAATAATTTATATATACGATCCATTTTTAAATATATATATATCTTAAAATGGTCAATTCATAATCCAATCTTAATAAATTTTTCTAAAAATTTAGAAAATTTCTGTAAAATTTAACTTTTTCTCACCGATGGAATATGAAGAGAAATGTCCAAATTAAAAAATTAATATAAGTAAAAACATTTTTGTCCTTTCCGTGATGTTTTGAATTAATTTACCAGGAAACATAGTTCGTCCGAGCATTTTCCAGAGAAAGAGATTTATTTCCCATATGTGAAAAGAGAGAGGTTGGAACAAATATGAATAATTCATTCTCCCACAAGGATGGAAAAATAAGATTTGGGCGAATTCTTTTCAAATATCACAACAAATTACACAGTACACTCTTTTTATGCCTAATCTGGCTCTTATAAAAGGTAATGGATAATTTTACAGGAGTCTTAACTTAAAAATTTAAAAAATTTATAACTTATTCAATTAATTATGTATCCTTATAAATATATATATATATATTTTTTGAGATAAATTATTTGAAAATGAGGCCCAATATTTTTTTATGGCATGAAGGACATTCATTCAACCTTGACACGTGATAATTCGGATTGTCCAATCGGCAATGATGGAATATAACTGAAAATTGGTATATTAAATATATTTAAAATCTTTTTATTCATGAACAAAATCATAATATTTATATGGTTGTTTTTGTACGAAAATTATCATAAGATAAATAATTCTGTCTTTTAAAAATTTTTTAAAGGAATTTTCTTGATAAAAAAAATATAATTTATATTCATTTTATGATTCAATGCCATATAATCATTATATATAAATATTATGTTAATCGAATATAAAAACAGCATTATTAACCTGCTTTACTTTGAAATTTAAAAATTGAAATTATTTTGAAAAAATATAATTTTATCATCTTGGATTTTTTTTTAATAAATGTTTTCACACCATTTTTAATGGGTTTTTTCAGACCATGAAATAAACATTTAAAGTAGGCTGTAAATATATATGAAAAAATTTGATTAATGATAAAAAAAATAAAAAATGATTTTCATATATATATTATATTAAAAAAAAAAGAACAAAAACATATATATTAATTGTTTTTAATTGATATTTTTATTTTTAAAAAAAGTGCTAAATGTAAACTTTAAAATTACGGTTAATTAAAAAAAAAGGTTTCCTTGATATAACATTAGGTTTAATGAAAAATGTATACATATTTATAAAAAAAATACCAATCCTTTTATATAAATATATAAATCTAATCATCATCTCCATCTATAATTAATTATACTTTTATCTATCGAAAAAGAATAAGTACAAATTCAGTAAATTTTGTCCTATTTTTGAACATATTTTTCGATAATAAAGCTCTAAAAGATAGTGAAATTTTTTTAAAAATCAAACTAACATATATAAAAAAAAAAATTTAATGGAAAGCATAAAAAAAATATAAAATAGAAAAAAATTTGGTATACATGAATTTCTTCAAAAAATAAAATATAAATTAGGACAAAAATTTATTGCATTAATCGTTAAAAATTTTCCTAAAGATAGTAAACTCAGTACTATTTTTTCAAAAAAAACAATTAAATTAAATACAGATGTAAAAATAAAAATTAGAAAAATTATTAAGAAACATAATGCTAATATCTTGAATAAACACTTAGACCAAAAACAAAAAAATTTAGACAATATAAAAAAAAAAAAGATTGAAGATAAACAAAAATTATGTAACTGTAGAAATCCTCATTAATGTCCTCTACAAAATAAATGTCGCACTGAAATCATTAGTATACCAATGCAATATCTCATCTATTGAAAATAACTTAAACATAAAAAAATCTATAAAGTAGATTATAGCACAATTCAAATGAGTTCAAAAAAAAATTTAATCAACAACAAAATTCATTTAGGATAAATAAATACCGAAATCAGACGTCCCTATCGAAATATTTTCTGGCAAATAAAAAAAACCAATAAAAAACAACTACAGTAAAATGAAAATTAATAAGAAAAGATTGAATATGTAGGTCATTAAATGACCCATGTCCTTTGTGCATACATGAGAAACTATATATTACTAAGTTTATAAAAAATAAAAATTTACTGAATCAAAGAAATGAAATAGCTATTCTTTGCCGACATTGTCAAAAATTTTCCTTAAATAATATTTAAAAATAAAATTAAAAAAAAAAATGGTAATATACATACTTATATTTGATATGTAATAATAATTTTTAAATAATTTAAGTAATTCTATTACATTTATTTGTTTTAAAAAGAAATATAGTCTATTAGTAATTAAGAGTAAAAATAATATTTTAAAATTGTAGTTCAATATAACGTATTCTAACCCAAACACCGCTTTTAGAAAGAATATTTATGTATACAAGTACGAATATAATGGAAAAAATGCCGAAAACCTTTTTCTCGTTGATAAAAAAAAAAAGACGACATGCGTTTAACGGATGTCAAAACTCGTTGAAAAATGCACCCCTACCCTACCTAGACTTAAGCCCTTTTTTGAACGTAACTCATAATTGATACAATAATAGTTAATAAAAATGAACACGCTACCGCCCCTGTCTTAAATGATTGGATTTCTCTGTATCCTTGGAAACAAAAAATTATGAATTGTATGTGCGTTTAAAACTCAGTAAATTTAAAAATAAGTTATTCCAAAATTCGCTTTCCGTTTGTCAGACGATTTTTTGACCGGAAGTGACAAATCTTTGGAATCTATTGTGTTTTCCTTTTGGATTGACGAACTTTCTTCGGTCCACAAAGTTATTCGTTAAGAAGTTATTCGTTAAAATTTATTTTTCTTTCTTTCATTTCTTTTGTTCGAATTATTGTTTCTTGGCTTTGGCCAACATTTTTATTTTTAGTCCGGTTTGACAAAAATCTTACCGGACTACTGCCTTTTTTTTTTCTTTTTGTTTATTTTTTTTTTCTCGCAAAAAAAAATAAGTATTTTTTAAAAAAGAAAAGAGAAAAAAAAGAAAATTTTTTTGATTTTTCCCAAACAGTTTATACCTCCCCATTTTTTTTTTTTCGAATTAATTCCATTTGATTTATTTTTTAGGATTTTTTAGCGACTTCGGCCGCAAACCTTTTTTTTTTTTTTTTTGGTTTGACTAGTTTCAAACCAGACTTTTGTATTTTTTTTTTTTTTTTCTGCATTTTACAGTTTTAACTTAATTTTAGACGTATAAAAAAAAAGGAGTTTTTTTTATTGTTTTTTTTAATTTTTTTTTTTTTTTTTTTTTTTTCTTCTTTCTTGTTTAACGTCTTTCGTTTTTTTTTTTTTTTTCTCGGCAGCTTTTTGACCATTTTGAATTTTTTTTAATTTTTAAAATTACTAGATTTATTTTATATTCTTTTTTTTTATTTACTTATTTGAACTAGTTTATTTTAATTTAAATACTTTATCATTTTTATTTATTTTTTTTTTTGGGTTAAATTTTAGTTTTCCCAGTTTTTTTATTTACCAGCCTTTTATTTTAAAGTTTATTGCTTTTTTTTTTTTTTTGTATAATTTCTTCTTTTTAAATTAGTATTTATAAATAGTTTTTTGTTTATTTTTACTGGTGTATCCAGGCTTTTTTTTTTCTTTCTTTTTTGTTTAACTTCTTCTATTTTTTAGAAGAATCTAATTTTTTAAAATCTTTTTTTTTTTTTTTTTTTTTTTTTTTTTTCTTATATCCCAACTCCTTTTTACTTTTTGAAAAAAATCACATTAGACCCGCTGGATGAAGTTTTTCCTTTTTTTAAATGGCCGACGAAGTGAGTTTCGGTAAAAAAAAGGACCTTTTTGGGCCAACGAAGGCCCCATGGATGAAATAAAAAAGTCAAAAGAAAAAGGGAAAGGCTACCCCTAAAAATCCTTTAAAAAAGATGAATGTGCAGGAATCAAGTAGCTCTGGAAAAGAGAAGACTTTCTCAAGGCTAAATGATGACAAGGTGCCGAAGGAGGCAAAAGAGACAGCCGGGAATCGCCCTCTTGTTGGAAGTCCCCACCGAGTTGTATTGTGAATAAACTAAATCATCTTGTAAAAAGATGGGCCTTGAAGACGTCCAAGAACTTTGAGAAAAAAGAATGGTGTCGGTCTTCGTGGTGGACAAGCGTACGCGCAAAAAATTGTCGCTCCACGAAATACACAGTGATCAAATCACTTTTTCCCTGGGGATTAAACCCCAAAGAGTTATTAAAGGTTCCGGGTTTTTTCATGTGGGACGTACTGCTGCCCACAGCCGAAGATTGCCTGAAATGGCAAAAAAAGAAATCACAAAAGACCTCATTCTAAGGACAGAATATGAGGGTCGAAAAAGACCACTGCACAATATTCGAGGTCCCTCCTCAGGTAACGGGAGAGCACCTGGCTGCATTTTTTTATGCAGCACGGCCAAATTTTAGGGCTCTTTCCGACAACCTGAACGGGGGATGGACATTTGACATAATGACAGATCGTTTGGCCTTCGTCTCCATCCCCAACTGTTTGGATTTTTGCGGCCGGAAAAATGCCGGTCATCGTGACCGGTAGAAAACCTACTTGCTGGAGGTGTGGAGAGACTGGTCACCTCTCCTCCTCCTGCCCAGGGAAGAAGGCCCCTGGAGTTCCGGCCGCTGGCGACCAAAATCCCTCTGACCGAGACTATTAAATCCGCGGCGCCTGTAATGGGCCTATCTGCGACACGGACCGGTGAGGAAAATCCTCGGTTGGGTCTTCGCCCACATTACCCCCAAAACCGACGCCTTCAAACAAGTGTGGATAAGGAGAAGGAAGAGGGGGAATGGCGTGTCGTGGGTAGGGGCAGAGGGAAGAACCGAACAGCGGGGCCTCTGTCCCAGCATGACCCCAGGGATAAAAACACCTACAGTCCCATTCCCTCTACCAGCTCAAAGGGCGACGCCTCGACGTCGTATGAAAAAACAGCATCCAACATCCAGAAAATAAATGAACCAAGTTGGGAGAAAATTTTGGACCTGAAAAAACTGAAGGAAAAACTGGACGCTAAGCGGGCGAAAAACCAAAAAAGTCGCTGGGGGCACCGCCCCTCATCCTCTGTCCTCTCTTCCCTTCATCAAAAAAAATCATTTGCAAAACCACCTCCGCCCAAATCACTGACAAGCATCACCTTCCAAAATTAATCAAACTGACACCCCAAATTTACCCTCCCTTTAAGAAAACTTCCCATTTCACCAACTTATAAACCTAAAAAACACCCAAAAAATTCACCTACACCGACACCTTTCAATCTCCTCAAAAAAAGGAACAGAAGTCCCGAGTTTCAGGTCTCATTGGATAAAAAAAAAAATCAAACCGCCATATCTCCCAGGGGAAGACGTCTGCCGCGTATCCCGGGAACAAGCAGAAAAGGTTTTCGGGCAAACGAGAAACCCAAAACCATTAAAATTTTATGGAATTTTCGGCACATCAATGGAAAAGACATTGAAGTGCCCGAAAATTTCAAATCGAACAAAAAGAGTCCTGACTGTCGTTCTATCTGGCCCGGGTACGCGGGAGATTTGGGGCATGATAGAGGAGGCAAACGCGTCTCTGAAATTGGTGCCCCCGGCCTATTGCTTGACCCAGAGATGGCAGAAATGAAAAAACATTGCTCAGGGAGGGTCCCCGTTTTTGTTCACCCATCCCTGTATAGAGCCCTTAAAATTAACCTATCCTGCGGACATCGGCGGCTTGTCTCATGATGATAACGTCGAAATTGAGATGGCGTCTGGATCAAATGGGACGGGCTGTCGGTGTCCTCACCCAGCCATGTTCTATTCTGGAGGACAACCCTAATTGGTTTGATAATGTCACTCTGGTTGGCTGTTTGAATGCCCGAGGCCTGAGGTCGGAGTCTCGAAGGGTGAGGCTCTCTCGCGACCTTCAGCGCTTAGGGGTGAATATATGTTGTGTGCAAGAGATCCGTTTTTCTTCTCGCGATTATGAAGGCATTCTGTCTAAGGCGTTTACTCTTTATTCAGCATGTTTTGATGGACGCTCGAGGGGTGTCTCTTGGCTGGTGAGCAAGTCTCTGAAGGCTGTGTGTGCGCTTGTCTTCGCAGATCTGGCGGGCAGACTTTGCGTGCTGGATGTTACCATAAAGGATAATGCTCTGCGTCTCATTGGGGTTTATGGGCCCAATATCCAGACTGAGCGGCCTGCTTTGTTTCGGCAGATCGTGCCGTTTATGATGACATCACGTCGGGTAGTTTTAACGGAGGATTGGAATGCCATCCTTGACCCCGACATAGATCGTATAGGGTCAAATTCAAATTCGGGTACTAACAACTGGGATGTGAAACCTTTTCGCGACTTTGTCGACAAGTTTGATCTTGTCGATAAATACCGGAATGAGCACCCTCAGGGGGTAGTTTGGACTTGGACAAATAGTGGCAGCTCGGCTGTAGGGGTGCGTTTTCTACCTCGACCGAGTTTTAGTTAGGAGAGTCGATGTAGGGCTCTCAGCGTGTCCAAGTTTCCATTACAGAGTTTATTCGGATCATAGGCTTGTCCGGGTCCGTGTAAACTTAGATAAGCCTAAGGTTAGGATGGCTGGCTACTGGAAATTCAACTGCTCGTTATTTGGCGAGCAGGAATTCCGGGACCAGCTGCTACTAATAATGTTACAAAGGGAACTGACGGGGCTGTGGTGGAAATGCCTGGTGGGACAAATTAAAATCTAAAATTTGAACGTTTGCTGCCGATTTTAGTCGTCGACTCAATCTAGATAGATTAGCGGCGCAAACGGCTTGTGAGAAAAAAGTTGATCGGGCATTAAATCCCGTGATAGTGGGGAAGTAGCATTAACTAAAGGCAGAGTTGGCCTCCTTGCTTATCAAGAAGGAGCAAGCACTGGTGGTTAGGGCTAGGTTAAAAAGAATGTCCTCTGAGGCGACAAATATGGCCGCAGAATTGTGTGCAGAGGAATGTAGGAATACATCACGGCGGCATATCGCGTGCGTCACATTGCCGGATAAGCGGACCGTGACTACAAACTCGCGCATATGTGAGGCTTTTCGGGATTACTTTCGGGATCTTTTTACCAGGGAGCTCGGTCTGAACCTTGCTCAGTTCGACGCCTATTTAGCCGACTTTGCCTGCCTTGAGGCAGCTGAAGCGGCTGGGTGCGAGGGTCCCATCACAGAGTCGGAAATCTGGGAAGCTTTGAAACAGGTTGGCCTGAATAAATCTCCAGGATTAGATGTCTTCCCTACGAAGTCTACTTGAGGCAGTCTCCCGTTTTTGTTCCCTTGCTGGAACTGATTTTCGACAACTGGATGAAGCAGGGGTCTATACTTCAACGCTTTACCATGGGTGTGATCAAGTTGCTGCGTAAGGACAAAAACGGTGGGGATGGGATAGATAATTTTCGCCGTTTAACTCTGTTAAATACAGAGTTAAAGATTTTGGCAAAGATCTTAGCCAACCGTTTGCAGCTTGTCCTGTCTAGTCTGATTGGCCCCGAACAGACTTGCTGTGAAGGGCAGGACTATTCAGGACAACCTTCATATGGTCCGCTTGATTATAGAGAAAGTCGACAGTGAAGCCGCGCTGATCAATTTGGATCAGTCCAAGGCCTTTGATAGGGCTGACCATCGATTTCTGGAGGCTGTTCTTTCGGTTGCCGGTTTCGGGCCGGACTTTCGCTCCTGGATCCGTCTTCTGTATGCGACTCCCGGTGCGCTGGTGAAAGTGAACGGGGTAATATCGGAACCTTTCTTAGTGTCTCGATCTATTCGTCAGGGTTGTCCGCTTTCGCCTATGCTTTACGTTCTTGCGTTGAAACCTTTCCTTCGCAAGTTAAAGACGAATCCGGTCCTATGCGGCGCTACCACCTCGGCCAGATATTCTGCCTATGCTGACGACATTTCGGTTCTTGTGTCGAGCAACGCCGAGATTAACGAAGTCAGCAAAGAAATCAGTGATTATGAGATGGTGACAGGGGCCAAGATCAACCACGATAAGTCTGTTGGCATGCGGTTGGGTGCGTGGAAGAGGGTTTCTCTTCCCGGACCTTTCCACTGGACAGATGGGCCGGTCAAGATACTCGGCGTCTGGTTCGGTCCTGATATCCAGTTGGGAATGAATTGGTCGGAGGTACAAGGGAAGGCCGAGATCTCAATTAATTTGTGGTCTCGGAGGAATTTTTCCTTCAAAGGGAGGGCGGAAGTATGTGTTTCACATATCTAACTGATTCTCCTTTACCGACTCTCGGTACTTCCACTTCCATATGCCACACTAATGTCATTAGTAAGGCTCTTGTTCTCTTTCTTGTGGAGAGGCAAAGCCGCTAGTGTATCTCGGGAGATCTGTTGCCTTCATCCATCTGAAGGCGGTCTAGGTATGCCTAGCATTGAGATTCGTCATTCTATGCTTCGCATCGGGTTCCTCGATCGTTTGTGTCGCGAATCGGATGAGGAGGGTGCTTACTGGAAGGAAGACGCCCGTAGAAATTTCCCATCCTTGATTTGGGCACTCGTGCGAGAAGGAGGCCCACCGTTTACTCCGAGCCGAATGCTCCTTCTACCGTGAATGTCAACTTGCTCTGAAACGCCTCTTACGGGCGTCAGATGGCCTCTCCAACGTCCAGACGTTGTCTCATAGAGGATTATATCAAGTGTTAGTCAGGGGGTCCGTTCATGATGATCTGATTGACGAGCTCAGTCTTACGAAGCAGGAGGCTCGTTCAGTCTGGCCTTGGGCGCCCGGGTTGAAATGTCTCAATAACGATGAGGCACCCCTCACCTGGCTGGTGATGCGTGGGGCCCTCTGGGTCTCCAAAAAACTTCGCTCAACGGGCTTGGAGAAATCTCCAAACTGCCGACGCTGTGATGGGGAAGTCGAGACACTGGGTCACGCTTTCTTTCATTGCAGGGTGGTAACACCGTTGTGTAAGTTCGTTAAAGGCCTCATGATTCGCATGCTGTAGGGAAAGTTCTTCGTCCTTGAGGCCTCTTCTGTTCTCTCTTCAATGTGGCACCGCCGTTGAAGAAGGCTGAACTTTATGTGTTCCACTGCTTGTTAGGTATTATGAGAGTCGTGATTTGGTCAACACGTCAGAAGGGATTCTATGGAGGTGAGAAGTTCACCTCTTCCCAACTGATCTTGTACTTTAGGCATCTGCTTAAAGTCAAAATTAGGACGGAAAGGCGGCGACTACTTCATCAAAATTCGACAAAAGGTGGTTGGTTGGTTGGTTGGTTGGTTGGTTGGTTGGTTGGTTGGGTGGGTTTTATGGCATATCAACCACTGTAGGTCATCTAATGCCAAATTAATATTTTATATATATATATATATATATATATATATATATATATATATATATTATTTTTTCAAAACGTATAGCTGGCAATATCATTTTTTCAAAAACGTAGAGGTGGCAACATTTTTTTTTCAAAAATGTATAGCTGGCAACATTATTTCTCCAGAAACGTACAGCTGGCAACATTATTTTTCCAGAAACGTACAGCTGGCAACATTATTTTTCCAGAAACGTACAGCTGGCAACATTACTTTTTCAAAAACGTATAGCTGGCAACATTTTTTTCCCGAAAACATTATCTGAGGCGTTGCTGTTGGACGTAGTTTATCGTCATACCCAGGACGCGGATGTTGTTTATTGTCATACCCAGGACGTGGGTAAGATCTGGAAAAAACTAGTTCACTATTTGCCCATAGCTGGGACCCTAACAGGTGCTACCACCCTGGGTCAGGGTGGACCTGGGAACACCAGCAATTAAGAGGTGGTTCCACGCTCCTCAAAACCTCCTGATCAGAGGCCTTGCTGTTGGATGCAGTTTAACGTCATACCCAGGACGGGGCAAATGGTGGGTAAATCTTGCGCGACTATGTAGAGTGAAAGGAGCTGACCTGGGATGGCACTTTGATGTCGTTTAGGTACAGGATTTTGTCCTTCCTGGGTTGAACAGAGGCAATCCGTCCCGATATTAGGCTAGTTTAGGTTTAGTTTGAATTTTTAGTTTCCTGTTTCCGGTTAACTTAGCTAGGGTATGTATGCTCATTGGCCCCTTTTATTTCTGTCCCTATTTTTCTTTAGTTTAATTCCCCATTCCCTCCCTCTTTTAGGTGGTCAGTGATGTCAGTTCTCTAGTAGTTGCGGGATGACTTTCGTTTCGCGTGTGTTTTTCGTATTTGTGGTTGTGACTGAATGAGTGCGTGTTTGTGTGAGTGTTTTTTGGATGGATGTTTGTTTTTATACTATTATAATCCCGCAATTTTTTCGTCCAGTTAACTGATGTTTCTGCCACATTTAGGGATTGTGGTGGGGGGGTTATTACTAACCTTATTTTGTTTTCATGGTATTAATTCATATTGTTTTCATAGTATTAATTCATATTGTAAATAATCATAGTGTGTTTTTTTTAATTGTTGTTTTTATTCCCCCACAGCTTTTGAAATGTACATATGGGCACTAGTAGGATTTTATAGAGACACTGAGGTATTATGGTGGATGTAGTAAGAAAGGTAGGAGAGAATGTGTTGTTTTTGTGATCGGACTATTGTTGGTATGTTTGGGTCAGTGTTTGTGACTAGCTAAATTTAGAATTAATACAGAAGAAGACTGTCCTTTTTCGCCCATTCCCTTTTTTGGCTTTGTGCCACATTTTGTGCCCTTGTACGAATAAATATCTATTGCAAAATTCGCTTGAAGACGAAACAGAACGAATGCTTTTAATTTAATTATATAATTAAATTTGAAGTTTTTACCTTCGGATTTTGTAACATGGTAATTCCTGTGTAGCGAAGAAACCATATTTTAAATCAGTTAATTTATAATATATATATATATATATGTGTGTGTGTGTCGATAACATTGTAGAAAATTGATTTCATACGTATTTCCTCCATCTTATTAATGTTGGCTTTTATTCATTTTCTTTGAACATTAAATAACGAATATCAGTTGAAAATGTAAAATAATCTCTGCCTTATTTCAAGTCGACATTGCTTACTTTAGCTGAAAATTAGGATGAAAAATGATGAAAATAGAAAAAGAGAGACAAATTAAGAATAATTATTGTGCAACCATAAAATTCATTCACATAACTTAAAATTAAAACTGCTTATTTTGTCTTTTGTTTTTACATATTAACCAGTTGATTTAATGTGCTGCTAATATTCCATATTGTTTTTATGATGTCTGTCCAGAAGGTATGGAACCATTTTCAAATTATTCCCCTCGTCACTTTTTAATATTCCATATTTTGTTTTGTCACAAATGTCGTTGCTATTGGAAACCTTTACACCACCACTCGCCAGTATTTAGATGATAGTTTCTCTCCCCCAAGTTAAATCTAGGCACCCCACCCAAGAGGTTTTGCTGAATCATCGGACATATTCTTTTTTTTTTTTTTCTTTTGAAATCTTTGTGTTCTATATCTCTCATTTGCATTTTTTCATTAGCAGATATAATCATTGCTTGTTTAAGAAGAGGATCATTCTACAAGGACTCACACTGACAATGTATTTTAGATCTTGATTGCTACAGACACTGACTTCATAACTGAACAGTGAACAGCACTTATTTTTTACTTCCATTCATTTTTTAAATATCTGCATTTTTCAAATAATCTGCATTATTGCAAAAAGACATTTTCAGTCATTTTTGTATTTCTTAGAAATTCCCACTTATAATATTCTCTTTCATATTTACTATTGCTTAAATGCAATGCTTGTTTATAAATCTTAAATTACATCCATTGGGTTTAAGAAATTAAAATTTAATTTCTTAAACCAAATGGATGTAATTTAAATACTTAAAGGAAACAATAGATTTTCTGCTTGAACGAAAACATTTAATTATTACATTTTTCGTTCAAGCAGAAAATCTATTGTTTCCTTTAAATATTTAATCTTTTGGTTGTAGTCAGAACATATTAATTTTCATAATAGTTTTATGCTTGATATTTTTCTTGGTATTGGTTCTCTTGATTTTTCTATAGTGTTCTTTCTGTAACCTAAAGTTAACTTTAGGTTACAGAAAGCAACTCTCGCCATATTACTCCTTCGTTAAATTTCGTGGCAAGCGTAGGAATAATATCTATGGTTGTTTAATAGCACCATTTTTTGCCAATTTACAGAAACCACTGTCATCTTGTAACAGCCATTAATAGTAAATAAATCGATACCTGAAAAAAGCAATTATATTGCCAATAAATATGTCCGTTTTGAGTTCACCTTTTGGATTTGCCCAAAATTTCAATTGAATTAAAAATTGAAAATAAAACTTTCTTTCAAAACAAGAATATATTAATTCAAAATTGTTAATCAATGGAAAACATAAAATGCGAAATTATTCTAAAAAAAAGAAAAGAAAATTATATGCCATTCGCAACTCTATCATTCTACGGTTCATTTTTGACCAACTTGACTATCTTCACCACAGTTCATTTGGAAAATTATTGCCACGATTTAATGAAATGAACATGTAGGTATATGAAAGCAAGAAATTTCTCTGTATATACCAAAAATTGGTGCCGTTGCGAAAGATATTTGCATATTAGCGAAAAGAAAAAACTAAAATGGTCAGGAAGCTGAAAACCTTTGCACGGTCATTTTTGGGGGTCGTTTCGCATCTTCTGCCCTCACTCAGAAATCGAACTACAAAATTGATAATGGGAATGCGGCTAATAGGGCCAATGCTTCATCTGTAGAAAACGTGATGCAAAATATCCACTTATAAACGGGCAATTATTAAAAATTACAATAGATTAAAATGACCGAAGTTTATCAATGTCCGAACAATGCTGATGCAATTTACAAAAGCCACCAAAGAAGTGTAGAGTATTTCAATGAAATCCTTACTGTATTAAATCTAAAATTAACTCAATGTAGCTCCTATTGTTACGGAATCGGGAAAATTTGATTGGTAGATCTTTAGAATTCTATCTTTAATTAATTTTGAAACATGGATGTTTTTCAGCAAATATTGCTGTTTTCGAAGTAATTTCAATATAAATTTTATGTGGTAAATTTTTATGCTTAAAAATGTATACAAAAGTAGGCTCACCCAATCAGTGGCTAGTATTAATTTAAAACTGTATAACGCCTACACATTATTTAGAATTCTAACGATTTTTCTTGGAAAAGGGTCAAACCTTCTTTGGGCAACCATGCGACCCAAGAAGGTATAACAACTAAAGCGCCCGAATATTGCGCGCGTGAGAGCCGAAGCTAAAACAAAAAGCGATCTAAACTAACCTATACGCGGGAAATGTTGCCAATGTTCAATTCAGAATTTTGGGATTGCTGGGTTGAACATTGGCAACCCTTCCCGTGTATAAGTTTATGTCGCTTTTTGTTTTAGCTTCGGCTCTCACTCGCGCAAGATTCGGGCGCTTTAGTTGTTATACAAAATTTGTGTTTAGTTTCTTGTATATAGTTTTGTACATATATGTAAATAATCATTGGGGTTTTTAGATTTTTAAATTGTTAAATGAATTGTAAATATAGGGACTAGTTTAGGACTTTATAGAGTTTCTGAGGCATTATGATGGTTGAGGTAAGAATGGTAAGTAAAAAATGCGTTGTTTTGATGACCGTCCTTTTCCCCTTTTTGGTCTTGTGCCGCATTTGTACAGTTTACGTACAATAATTTTGTGAGAGCCGAAGCTTCCAGGACTTTTTGTTTCGAGTCCAGCTAATTTTTGCCCGACGAGAAATTCTTGAACAACTATCTTGATTTTGTCGAAAGGCAGAATACAGCGACCTCTCTCTTTTTTTAGGGTTGGACGGCTCCAACTAACATCAGTTATCTTTATTTTGTTTGTTTTGATATTCTAGTTTTGTTTGGGGGCTCATCCCCTCCCCCTGTCATTATAATTCATCAAATTGTTATGTATGAATTATTATAATTGTCAGATTTTTATGTCATGGGGTGCGTTTTTTAGGTTCGCTGAGAGTATACGGTATTATGGTATATGGCAGGCTGATTGGTGAAGGATATGTTCTTGTGGTGAATGGGCAAATTGTAACGAGTGAACGGGTTACGAATCTGATTAGCTAGGTATAAAATAGTAAGGGAAGACCAGTCTTAACCTTTCCCCCATTTTAGGCCATGTGTGAAAAATTGTGTATTTTTATATATAATAAATATCGAGACCAGAAGCTTCCAACAGGAAACCTGAAACTTTTCATGAGAATTGCAGCCGAATACAGTGAAACCAAACAAACCTTTCTCAAATACTGCATCAGAAATTTCAACGCTCACTACAAAAAAGAACCTGCATCTACTCTTGTAAAAACTGCTCGACAAGTAATGTACTAAAAAAAACTTTTTTTCTCACACACTCACTCAATTTCAAATTACAACCTAAAAAATACCTGACACATTTCACAAAGAAAAAATATATCAAGTAATAATTCTAAACAAATTGAATGTTCGCATACCAAGCTCACAACCTATGTTAAATTTACTAATTCCCGAATTTAAATTCTCTTTTTTAATATACGATGTAATTGTAACGAGTATATAAAAAAGGAAACCTCTCTGCAAAACCATTCACAGTTAAAGGCAGACAACTTTGTTCGTTTTATAAAAATATTCTCGCGAGCGAAATTTACTGATTTGTTTTAAAATAATAGTATTTTACATTTTAAAAACTGACTTACAAAAAGAAACAGATCAAAACTGAAATGTTCCAAACCAAAAGATAGTTTCGTGTAATATTCACTGTCACAGAAATTATGAACAATAACTTTTAAAAGAAAGTGGTGAAACTTTCCTGAAAGCAAACAAAAGAAAAATATAAAAAGTTCCAAAAGATACGATGTCTCTTCTTAATTTTATTTCAGCAACAACAAATGTAAATTTCTGTATATAAATTCGAATATCTCTTTCTCGCATACAAAAGAATCGTTTTATCACTTATTGAGAATGTTATCATTGACCTTGTGTCAAGCGAACAACGAAATTTAAATGTTTGTAGAGTTTTCTTCACTCAGACTATTCCGCTATAATTAACTAAAAATAGTAAAACCTTCTGATATTTTTTTAAAATCAATTCTCCTAGCTCTACAACAGATCTTTTCTTGCCAGACGAATTACAATCATTAAGAGATAAAAATTCAATTCGAAACTGTTAAATAAATAACGTTACCCTTGCGACATATCAACATTTGTAATGAAAACATTTACTCTTTAGCAAACGTCTTTTAATATTTTGAAGAATGAAGGAGTGTGAGAACTGAACTCTTACTCTGCCTTCGTAACCAGGAGAGTAGATCGATTACTAAAGATCAATCATAACGGATTTTTTTACCAAAAGAAAATACCAGATAAAAGTGCAAACTGAAAAAAAAAAACTTGCAAAGTATCACTGATCGAAGAATATTTGCAATTGTACCAGGAAAAAAAAACAATTGAAACGCAAAACATTGTTGGGAAACAAAATGTTTATTTTACAAATACAATTATCCTGGACGTTCAAATTCAATCTATGGCAGTCCTTCTATACAACGAAAAAAATATTATCAATCAATACCAAAGAATAAGAAAAGTGATAAAATATTTCATTTATTTGAATAGTCTTTTTTTTTTTTTTTTTTTTTTTTTTTTTTTTTGAAATTGTTATTTATAGGATTGTTCCGTAGATTATTAATGTAGAAAAAATTGTACAATTTTAATTCTTCCCTTGTCAATGAAGTCCTGATATTATCTATCCATGGATGTTATTAATGATATATTCGAGTCATCACCTAACCTTGAATAGATCCCGAGTGTAGCAGATTTCCAATCAAACATCATAATCCTAATCTATGATTAGTTTTTGACTTTCACATCATAGTTACTTGTTTCTTATCTATTTCGATAGTATTTAATAGGTTAATGTTATGGTTCTTGATATTTTGATTTCAAATGCTTATTCACATGCCGTACCGAGTCTTTTGTAAAAACCAACGAAATCCTTAAACCAAAAAGCAGCGATGCCTACACAAAATGCTTTTTAACATCCTTGATTCATAAAATGTTACCCACCTTTCTGGATATTCTAATTTTCTCGTTGCCTTTCTTACATAAAGTTTTGCACAATATAGCTGTATTGGATGTGATGAATTTCAAATGAAATACGTGACGAAATATCCAATAAACTGAAATTATTTTTAATAAATTCATCATGGAGAGATAACCACTTCCTTTGTGCTGATTTATTTATATATTTTGTTTCTTATTTGACATTTAGTGAAATACCAAGATGAGGTAGACTGCTAGATTGAAACATTAAAAAATTGCAAGAGGAAACTTTTGCGAAAGTGAGACGCTTGCCGTGCTGGTTATGACAGATATATGTCTTTACTTTCTTTCTCATGCGGGTCATTTGCGAGTTAAATACAGCTTCACAACTTATTAAAACACCCAAAATTGTGAAGAAAACGCTTTGGTTAGATATGTTCTTCAAATATTTCCTTTCATATTTTTAATTTCTGCTTTAGCTAACGCGCCAGAAGTTTTGATCTTCCAGAAAATGAAATGATTTAAAAAAAAAAAAAAATTAAACTATTTTCTGGTAGGAAAATAGAAGAAAAACATTATGAAATTAGAATTGGAAAGTAATTTTAACATTTCATTTGTATTATAAGTCGATAATAGTAAATTAAATACGAATGAAGATCAAAATGTTAATGCAATACAAGGTTGGTCTTAAAATCCTACACCAGCTTACCAATTTAAAATTTAATTAAAATTAGTAAAAATTTATAAAAGTTATTTTAAAAACTTTTACATTTCATTCATATTAATTAATCTATTTATTTTGCATGTATAGTCAAACTTCCCATCCAAATGGAATGAAAAATGTCGATCCGTATATTGACCAATGCGTTCATCTGATCTAACGTCTTCAGATATTTTTTAAGTTGTAGAGGGGTGGGGGAGGTCAAAATACTTTGGCTGAACTCAAGCTCAGAATCTGTGCGAAATTCGAGAATTGTATTCGGTTATTTTGAATGGAATAATTAAAAACTAAGAATTAAGCTTTTAAATTTGAACTTTCTTCTATTTTTTATTTTTATTTTTATTTTTTTTTTACATAGACATATGTGCGTGTATGTGGTAAGCCACAGTCTAGGTATTTTAGGATATTTTATTAGTCGTAACCATGTTTTACCTCCATTTTTAAGATTTTTTTTTTTGCTTGAATGGTCGAATTTTTGTGTCTCCTTGCTTATTTTGTAATTTTTTTTCAGACACTCGTATTGATCTTACCTTATATTGATAGTCTGTTAATTCGAACTGATACCGATTTAAAACTAAATGTCTACCATAAGCCAATAAATAAAACGGACCACATCAATTTTACTTACAAGTAAAATATAATATATAAATATTATATTTTAAATATTATTTTAACTTATCCAGATTTTAACATATATATATATATATATAAGTTAAAATCTGGAAGAATCATAAATCTAGGTAAAATGTAAGACGTTTTGACCAAACTATGTACGAACACGTGCATGTTTAAAATATTTTGTATATTTTTGCATTGAGGTTATTATTGTTATCAGTCTCTCTTGCATAACGAGATGGTTTCATTTGAAACATCTCACCACAGAGCAAACAATGGCTGTGTGTATACGCGGAAGAGAGAGCAACCGTAAATGTGGTATAAATTAATATACAGTGTAATTTACATTTATTACCACTGGCCTAATCATGCTAATCATCTTGGTTTTATGGCTTCATTGCACCGCGAATTAGTCCTGAGTCACAGGTACTGTCGATGACTTGAGCTGATACCACTAGATTTTGATCTGCTTCCGTGTATGAGGGAGGATTCAAGTTTTCAGCTGTTGAATATGGTGGTGGATTATGTGCAGTACTGCTTGTGGCTTCTTCATACGAAGGAGATACTAAATGCTGAGGATACTCAGGGTATTGGTAGCAGTCGTAACTGAAGTCCGGAGGATACATTGTAGGATCATAATCGTCAAAAAGGTAAGACGGATACATGGTATCAAAATCTATAGAATAGGGGAGATAGCCGGGATATTGTTTTTCACATACTGCGTCTGGGTTACTTATGTTACTGATTGTAGTGGACACCGTTGCGACAGATGGAGTACGTCTTTTGCGTGCACCTTGCCCTAATGACGGTTGTTCTGCCACAATAATAGCCGGAATTTCAGATCGCTTTATAATACTGGAAAAGTGAGAAGCCACTTGAATCATGCAACCAATCTGAAAAATAAAAATGGGCGAAGACATTTTCATGAGATACGAAAATTTTCATGCACAGACAAATAAATCCCACAAAATGTTGACCATGTAACCAAATTAAAGATATTCTAACCTCAAACTTACGCCTTTTACAAAATAGAAATATTTAAAAACAAATGAAAAAGAGACATAATTATAATAGGAGCAAATGCTAATTTAAAATTGCTTACGTTTACAAATCAATTTGCATTTTCATTATTAAGTTTTCGCTTCAATTAAAAGACATCAATGAGAATTTTTCAAGAAAAGTCTCCTGAGAAAAAAAATTCGTGCTAATTTTTCACTAACTTCAAAAAAAGATGTTCTACTAACATTTTTACCTGCAGTTTGAAGTACTTTTTTGAAATATCACTATTAGATATTAACTATAAAAGCAAAGAGTGACGATAGCTGATAATTTTTCTTTGAATTTGGTTATTGATTTTGGCAATAAATATCAATCAGCAGACCCTTTTAATTGTCAGCATTGTTATGCAATAAGAAACTAATACCATATTCTTAAAAAAAAAAAAAGAAAGTGAAGTGAAACCAAGGGGTGGTCATGGTGCACGTGCGGGACAATTTTTTTTTTTAAATCATCAGCTATCAAATTGCGACATCTCATGTTTTTACTTTGGTTAAAGATTTGGACGTCGAAATAAAATATTTTTCAATCTTCTAAACAGTGAGAATTTTTATAATGAAAAATTATTAAATACTTTCAAGAAGAAAGATAAATTGCCAGAACAATGACCTTAAACGTGAATTCTCAATAGGGCCAAAAAACCTAGAAATTAATCCAAAATCATGTGAAATTTGAGAATTTATTTGCAAAATTTTAGAATATTAAAATTTGAAGACATTTTAATAACTTCAGTGAAGAAATATTTAATGTATTGAAATTTGGAACGATACGCCTCTGATAGCAAAGTAGAAGATGGTTTTTTTTTATTGACGCTTTTTTATGGGGTTGGAGGTGGGAGAGATTGTCCTCAGTCAGAGATTTTTCTTTGGTCGATTAAGACGCTTTGTATTCTGGCTCCGTGGGCAACTAATTTAGTTTGCCACGTAAAGTAACGTGTTATCTCAAATATTCGACTCAGTGTCGAATTATTTTCTTAATATATTTATTTAACTTTAATTGCTATATATCTGATTTTATTTAAGGATGGGAAGAAGGGATAGTTTTTCGTTTTGGGCGACTCTGTACAAAAGATTTTTTTATTAGCTCCGGTAGAATTCCGAAGCTAAAATTTGTTTAACTTGAGCAAAGTTATAAATTTGTTTAAATATATTCTGAGAAAAGTTATATTTTATTTTGATTTGACTTATAAGGCCTATTGAGGTATTGATGCAAATATAGACCTTTGTTAAAGATAACAAAGGTAATTTGTTTCAACTTTGTCTAAGAAACATTTATTTGGAAGAGGTGTTTTTATTCCCAAGAAGAGTAATTATTGCCTTTGATTTGTTTGTATTGTTGACTTGAAGTGTCAACGTTTTATTCAGGAAATTGGTTTCATATGATTTATAAGGTAGTTTGAGGAACATCTTTCAGGTGTTTATTCTCGCTTATAGCTTAATTAGAAATTTTGTTATATAAGCCCACATACCTTTTTTTTTTGCTTTTTTTTTTTTTTTTTTTTTCATGCTGGAGCAGAATGAATATATGAAATTCGCAGAATCCTGTTAGGGATTCGAACCTCCGACTTGGATATAAGTAGACAAACATCATAGCTATGAGGCCAAAAGAAGCAATTAGTCTGCTATCTCTTATTTTCAGTAGTTATTTGAATTATTCACTTATATTTCTTTCTCGACAAGATAATGAAACTAAATTTAACATTTTCTTTAAATTTTTATTATACTTTAAAAATACAACAGCGACTTTTTAACATTCAAATGTATCGTTGCTTTGATCATTTATGTCAGTTAATAATTAACTTTATTTTTAATGAGATATTGATTTCAGAGAAGGAAAATAAAATGCAATGACGCTAACAATTCAAGAGAGAAACGCAAATGAAACGGTCATAAATGCTCTCATTTTCAACGGCTACTTTTATATTATTATTATTATTATTATTATTATTAATTGTTGCACTCACCAAAATAGTAGTGCGTCCAGACCAGAATAGGAAAGAACTGATCAACACAAACTGAAAACAAAGAAAAAGCATTTATAGTTAATTTGTATAAAAGAGTAGTAAATGATTGTTGATGGCTGTCAGTTTTATAGGGCAATCTGAACAGGAAACAAAAGAAAAGTGTAATTTGATGGTGAACCGATTGAGACATGCTGACAAATATTTATACTTTTATTTGTATTTATTTAGTTTGCAACTTGCAACAATTCACTGTAATTCAGATGGATTCTTATTTTCGGTTTTCGCAATAAAATAAAAATCAGTAATACACCAAATACACACACTTGTCCACCCAATCGCTCATCCATTTTAAACATTTGGTACTCATATGAGAATCAGTTTGTCAATCTCTCTCTCTCTCTCTCTCTCTCTATATATATATATATATATATATATATATATATATATATATATATATATATATGTCATAGATCCTCGTCT